>CM033647.1:74891052-75148030 GCA_019512145.1 Engystomops pustulosus
CTATCGACGTGTAAGGGTACCACGTCATGTTGGGTGGAGTGCAGAGTTTCCTGGCTTGTGATTGGCTCTGTTTCTGGCCGCCAAAAAGCAAAACGGCGGGAGCTGCCATTTTCTCGAGCAGGCGAAGTATTCGTCCGAGCAACGAGCAGTTTCGAGTACGCTAATGCTCGAACGAGCATCAAGCTCGGACGAGTATGTTCGCTCATCTCTACAAAGGATGTGCTAACAAGTACAGAGGCTTGGAGGGGAAATAGATAACCTAAATTAAAAAAAATAAAACCAACAATTGACCATAGTTTCAATTCCTCAAGGAAATAATGGAGGGGTATAGTAAGCAATTTGACCTAACAGATGTTACAATAATTCCTTTTAACCCTTTAACGACCCGTGATGTAATAGCACATTACGGGTCAGCTATAGGCGCAAGGAGAGGGCTCACGTGCTCAAATTTGAAAATGGCCCTTTTTTGCCATTTTGAAAAATATTAAAAATTCAATAAAAAGTGATGACACCACCCACAGCTCCTACACCAAAGTATGAAAAAGTTATTAATGCCATAAGATGGCAAAATCTAAAAAAGATTTTTTGTACAGGAGGTTTTAATTTTTGTAAATATATGAAAAAATTATAAAACCTATGCAAATTTGGTATCCCCATGATCGCACCAACCCAAAGAATAAAGTAGACATGTAATTTTGGGGCGCACAGTGAAAGCCGTAAAATCCAAGCCCAAAAGAAAATGGTGCAAATGCATTTTTTCACCAATTTAACTGCATTTGTAATTTTTTTTCCGCTTCCCAGTACACGGCATGGAAGAATAAATACCATCACTATGAAGTGTAATTTATTACGCAGAAAACTAGCCATCACAGAGTTCTTAATGTGTAAAAATAATAAAAATTAAATATTTTTGATTGTGGGGAGTGAAAAATGGAAATGAAAAAACAAAAAAGGGCCAGGTCCTTAAAGGGTTAATGAAATGAATTCACAACAAAGTTTGGAAGTAAATTGTGAATGCATTGCGTGCAATATACCAGGGGACGAACTTGAGTACAACTCATAGTAGTATATACTTTCCTTCCTAACCCCCCTTTTGGAACAGACTCTTTCCTGAGTCCTTCCCTTAACCCCTTAGGGATTCTACAGGTTTCTACGTCGGTTACTAAGGGGCCTTAGGCTAGGCCTATGGATTTCTCCGTCGGCCTAACCTAAGTTCTGCACGGTACAGATGCATAGGATGACATTTCTAATGCACTGCTATACACGGTCATTGCAGTGCATTAGTATAAACTATGATCACTAGTTCATATGCTAGTATTGTAAAAACAAAAAAAAAGTACAAACAACACAAAAAATAATAAATAAAAGATAAAAATAAAACTCATTAGAATGTCCCAAAAGTCCCTAACACATATAAAACAATAAATGTTTAAAAAAACATATTGGGAATCACCAAGTCCCAAAAATTCCCAATCTATAAAAATATAAAAACGGATATTCATGGCGGTGAACCCCGTAACAGAAAAATGCGCTCTAATGTCTGAATCACCACTATTTTGCCCTTTTGTAACACATAAAAAATTTAATAAAAACTGATCTAAAGATCGCACAGTCCCAAGAATGGTAGCAATAAAAACGTCAGCTCGTCCCGGAAAAATGACACCTTAGCCAACTCTGTACTCCTAAGTATGAAAAAGTTATTGGAGTCAAAATATTGTAAAAGTAACTATTTTTTGGGGTACAATAAGTTTAAATATTTGGTAAAATCTATTAACACCTAATAAAACCTATATAAATTTGATATCCCTGTGATCGTACCAAACCAAATAATATATTAGAGATGCCATTTGGTATGTACAGTGAATGACATAAAAACAGACCCCACAAGAAAATGACGCAAATATGGTTTCTTGTCAATATTATCGCATTTTGAATTGTATTTCCACTTCCCAGTACAAGGGAAGGAATGTAAATGCCGTTACTAAGAAGTCCTAGTGTCCCCTTACTCGGGAAAAAACTGCACAATATATTCCTAGATGCATTTTCAGTTTTACATTTATTCAGTTTATGTGGGAAAATTTTGCAGCTAAATGAATGTATTAATGATAAATATGAGTTAATTCCAACTCAAACCTTCACTTTGTTTAAATTTCTGTAAAATATATAAAGGGTTAACAAGCTTCCTAACTGCTGTTTTGAATATTTTGGGGGGTGAAGTTAATAGAACAGGGTGATATGTGGGGGCTTTCTATTAACAGAACTTCCAAAACCCCTATAGAATTGAAATGGTCCCTAAAATAATTGATTGAGAGAATACTGTTTGATTTGTGATATTTCTAGTGTAATAAAACAAAAGGACACTTTTGTTATGTTAGTTAGTACTTAATTCCCAAATTAGTTACTATCAGTTTGTACTATCAGTTTGAAAAACAGAACATTTTGAAGTTTGAAAATAGCAATTTTTTTCAACATGTTTATCAAATTCACCTTTTGTTCATAAAAAAATTCAAAATATAGCAACCAAAATTTCCCACTAACTTGACATACAAAATGTCACGGAAAAACAAACTGAAAAACACTTGGGCAAGTTAAAGCGTTCTAAAGTTATAACCAGATAAAGTGACATATGCTGGTTTTGAAAAATAGACCTTGGTCATCAAGGCGCAAATGAGCTTGGTCACTAAGGGGTAAGAAGTTTGCTATGGGGCCTTGCCTCTCCTATTTACGCCCCTGATCCTAAGCACACAGCTAAACTAACAAAGCAGTGGCTTCAGAACATCTCTGTGACCATTCTTGACTGGCCCAGCCAAAGACTTGACCTAAACCCAATTGAGCTTCTCTGTAGAGACTTGAAAATGGTGTTCACCAACGTTAAATTGAGCTTCTCTGTAGAGACTTGAAAATGGTGTTCACCAACGTTAACCATCTAACCTGAGGGAACTGGAGAGAATCTGCAAGGAATAATGATGATCCATAAATTCAGGTGTGAAAATCTTGTTGGATCATTCCCAAAAATACTCACGGCTGTACTAGCTCAAAAGGTGTTTCTGCTTAATACTGAGCATGCCTCCTGATGAGACAATGACAAGATGTGAGTCAGGAGGCGAACAAGGGATTCAGTAGTAGTATCAGGGTTATGTCTGACACTTTTTAAAATCTATTTTTTGCTCGATTATTTTGTTATAAATTCATGTGCTGCTTCGGGCCATGTCCTTTTTGTATTGTTAGATTCAGTACACTCTTTATATTTAATATGAATATTACCTTGCTTGGAATCGTTATTTAAAGATCTTATAGTGGCATCTAGTGGCCAACCTACTGCTTTTTCCTATTGTCCCCCTTTTTACTTGCACATATACATTCAATTTCTTCTTTCAACATTTTCATAACCAGGTGGGATTGAGAATAGTATCTATTTTTTATCAACTGTAATAACCATATATTGATATTTCTTTTTTTTTTGTTTAATTAACCCCTTAAGGACGCAGGGTTTTTTCGCTCATTTCTCGCTCTCCACCTTTAAAAATCCATAACTGTTTCATTTTTACGTGTACAGACCTGTGTGAGGGCTTATTTTGTGCGTAACAAATTTTATTTTCCCATAATGTTATTTATTATATCAGTTCTAGCGAAAGGGGGGTGATTTGAATTTTTTATATTTTACAATTTTTTTTTTTTTTTTAACTTTTTTTTTCACTAATTCTTAGACCATCTAGGGTACATTAACCCTAGATGGTCATATCGTTCCTACCATATACTGCAATACTACAGTATTGCAATATATGGCATTTTTGCAGCTCATTCATTACAATGAGCCAATGGCTCATTGTAACGAATCTGCAGAAGCCATTAAGCCTCCGGTCAAACGAAGACCCGAGGCTACCATGGCAACTGATCGCCATCGTAATAAAGATGGCGGCTTTGCCGGCAGCAATCAAAGGGTTAATAGCCGATCGTGGCAAGCACCGGCCGCGGTTATTAGCGGTGGGGGTTTGCTGCAATATGCAACAACCCCTACCTCTGTATGAAGAGGACTCAGCCCGTGACCCCTCCTCATAAACTCCCTATACCTCTGCGCCGTAGAGCTACGGCGCAGAGCGTTAAGAGGTTAATGCCAGGATGGTGTAAATTAAGAATATAAAAAGTCCAAATAAGGTAAAAAAAAGTTAATACATTCTCTGTACCCCAAATTAGTGTGATTTAAACTGAGCCCATAGGAAAAGTCAACTATACAACTATGATGTGGCTTTCTAAGGTGATCACTAGGGTAGCTACAAAAGGATACATTTTGATATTTGGTTTTTGTGTTTCTCATGACAATGACCATTGAGATCCTAATGCTTGGTCCCCTTTTCCATATAAAAAGACACAATGGAGCTTATTTACTAGGGGTCGCAGATCACACTTTTGTCGGTCTGTTCAAGTTTTTCGGGATTTGCGCAGCTTTGACAGGTATTTAACAGGGGTTTGCGCTGGGATTGTGTTGTATGCATTTGAATTGTGACGAAAGAAAGAGTCCTCTTATAGATTTGTGTCTATGTAGTATAACTTTTCTGCTCCTGGTATAATACAATCACAGAAAATCAAAACCTTCCAAATCCTGTTACTCATTCTGATGTACAAAGCATTAGGCTTTTTCACATTGACATTTTTCTTCTTAACCCAAAGATCTACATTTATAATCCAGGAGAGATCTTGGTATAGTTGGAGCTTAGCCCCCAAAAAAGAGATGGATTTCATCAAGCGAGACCGCTTCATTATTTCCTCTTTTAACATGAAGTCATTCACATGGCAAATAACATCTCGGGGAGGACCTGCCGTCTTAGGGCGCAGTGCCCTGTGAGCTCTGTCCATCTTAATGGGGGTGTCTAGCGGTCTGTCAAGGATAGTGTTGAAGAGGTGTTTAGGTAGCCTTGAACATTCTCCTCCACCTGTTGTTCTGGAATGCCACGGATTCTAATGTTGTGTCGACGACCCCTATTATCTAGATCTTCTATGTGCCTTCTCAGGTCTCTAATAATGGAGTCTTGCATTGAAACCTGCTGTTGTAGAGTGGAAACCGCTGTTCTAGCCAGATTGTGGTCGTCTTCAAGTACATCCACTCTCTGCGCCACTTGTTGAACTTCTTTATGGACTGTTGCAATTTCTTGCCGGCAAGTTTCCTTCACTTCCTCTATCAGCTCCCTGAAATCTTGCTTGGTGGGCATTTGTTGGATATAAAGCCATAACGGGTCATGCAAGGGTGGAGAGATTTGTGAAGGGATCGAAGAATACAGATGTGGGGAGGCCGGTGGAGAGGTCAGGGATTCCTGTGCTTGCTGTATGCACCCATCTCCAGCTGGAGAGCGTAATTGAGCTTGAGTGGCATAAAATGTGCTTTTTCGCAGTGCAGCAGCATATGATACTTCCAGCTTTTGACTGGTTGAGACATCTGGGGAACACAATGTGTGCTGTAGGGCAGGGGAGGGAGGCAGTGAGGGGTGCAGGATTTGTGGTCCCAGGTCAGGGGCTGGTGAATGGCTGTCTCCTTCACTTAATGGGAGCTGGTACCCCGGTGTTGGAGGGGTTAATGTTGTAGCTGGGGAGCCAGGCTGTGGAGGGGAGGCCTTCTGTTGGCTACATATGTAGCCAGGGTGCCGGGGAGCTACCTCTGACCTTTCTCCAGGTCCAGTAAGGGAGCTGGGTTTTTCCCCCACCTTGTCATCTGCACTCCGGTGCCGAGGTAGAGGCTCGAGCCCTTCACACGGGTTCTCCGGCTCCTTGTGTGCGCTGTGTCGCAGCGCCGGAAGTGGCGCCTCGTGGCAGGCTCGAGCCGGCGCCATCTTGCCATTCCCCGCCGGCACTTCCGCGCTTCTTTTTTTGAAGAAGTCCGCCGCTGGCTGGGTTGGCGGCGGCCTCTCATCACTCCTGGACCTTCCCGTCGACGGTCCCCTCCGGTTCCCCATGTCGAGGGGAGTCGGGTCTGCGTATTCTTTGCTTATGTAGCGCTGGTGATGCGGAGCTCACTATCTGTGCGTCCGCTCACATCGGCTTCCGGGCACGCCCCCTGTAAAGTATACTTTTAACATATTGGGGCTTATTTACTAAGGGTCCCACCACGACCGCATTTCCATGGGTTTTTCCAACATTTTCGGGGATCGGCGCCGCTGTGAAAGTGGTAATATAAATGGGATTGGTGTGCAACACGATCGGATTTTGGATGGCGGCCCCTGGGTTTTTATGCCGGACAGAAATACGGGGGTTTCGGGCCATCGGACGATCCGAGCTTGATCGGACAGAGCACAGAATTTAACTTAAAATTGGTCGCAAAGCCAGCACTTACACTTCACGAAGGAAGATGGTGTGACACTCTGGTGGACACTAAGCGGGATAGCGACAGATGCAGGATATCGGGCGCACGATGAAGTGAATTTGCAGCAGAGTTCATTCAGTATTAAATGTGCCCGTTTCCACGAGGCCTTTGGATGGGCAATCCCAAAACGGAGAACAATAATTGAAAAGAATTCATGTGTGGGTCCTAATAGCTATTCAGAGGAAACTGCGGTGGGACAGGAGAGTAGGATCATGGAGATACGCATGTGTCAAACCTAATATGCCAAGGCATACTTACCCCACCGGATTTGGTTTTGTACCCAATGCATCTGATGACGTTTCTGCCATATGGGTGTCCCATCAGAGATAGGAACTTGTATCATAAGTATCATTCGAGTTTAGGGCTGACCGGTTGTTCTCTTTGAGAATTGGTCTGGGTTACTTGCTTGAAATTTACTTACTTTTGGACAGAACAGTGGGAACTTCCAGAATTTTTGGAATCTTTCTTCTCCTTGAAAACTGAAAAGCTCTTGCTTGTCTGTTTTTTTTCCGGTTGAGGAAAACAGTGCTGTCTTTCAGATAACTCCTCAGATCCTGGATAACTGTAGGCCGAAAAAAAAAAAGGCTTTGAGACTGGAAAAAATGTTCGGAAAGGGTTATTTTGAGACATCACCCTCCTACAATTTAATCCAAACTTTTGACTATGGGCAGAATTGAAAAGGGTCTGAGCTTGTGGATGTATTTTTCATGCCATCTAATGGGCATTAAGATTTTTCAGTAATGAGCATGACTGAAGATTTCTTCCTTGGCACTGTCATCTTTCAGGCCTTGAGACATTTGGCTTGCCAAATCCGCAAGGTCTCTGGCCACAGAAACTAACGCCAATGCTGACGTACAACACTAAGTGATGCACTTCTTCTCCTCAAAAAAAACATCTGCCTGATGACCACAGAGTAAGCCAAAATAAAGTAATATCCAGAGGAGGCAACACTGATTCCTGGATAGTGTTAGCAACTAGAAGGTCCACCTTGGGCACGTTTCCGCGAAGAAACTGCACTGATGATGCTAATTGGGTAAAATGGTTAACCATTGTGAGAAGTGAAGAGGGCGTATGTAGAACGCTATCTGCCTCTACAGTCAGATGAAAAAGTCATGTAAGCAGGAGAAGTTCTGTTTGGATCTATGTTGGCCTAGCTAGCATAGACACATTGGTAATGTTTTGTACTGGGCCTGCTATATATGGAGTAAGGGGTAGAGCTGGTAGTGGACTCCCTACTCCATCCGGGCTTCGGTCGGTAGCTTCGGTCGAGGCCCACAGGTGGGGTACAACTCGTTGAGCATGATTTTACTGCAGCCAGAGAGTAGGGAGGCACTACCGGGATAGACTGAAGGCTGCTACTGTGTGTCACACACGCAAAGGGAACTGAGTGCCTCCTGATATTCTGCGCCAAGAGTTTGTGCCATGCAGACTGGTACATGTATAGATAGTGCTCTTTGTATTAGGCAGTGCCCAAAGCCGGGCCCAGGGTTTATTTTGTATTTTGTATGTGGCCTAAGCCAAGTTGAACTTGTGTTTTTGACAAATCTCCGTTCTGGCTCACAAGCCCCATATAATAAATCTATATTTATGCACTAGACCAAGAATGTATGTATCACTTGTTTGTGCCTGGAGCAGGCAGAAGGAAACATCCATCCCCCACTGCCTGTTATGGTGATCCAGCTAGTCCCTTTACTGGACATTGCAGCACTCCATTTCACAGTGTAATGTGTTGTATGAACTGCAAGAAAGCATAACCACGCTTTCCCAGATCCTGAATGGTATAATAGTTTTTTCAGCACTCCCGGGTCCAGGGTCGCATCTGGACAGGGACAGGAGCCAGGGCCGCATCTGAAGCCCGGGCTGCATATGCCCCTGAGGCAATCATCGACTCGGAGCCCAGGTGACGTAAGGTTTGGTGATTTGGGCGAACCATTACCATCGAATCACCCACCATGAATTATAGCGGTCTGTTGTTTCTTAGAACCCGACACGATTGATATACAGAGAGGCAAGGCTGTTGGCTGTTGCCGCCTGTTGTCTGGATGACCCAGCAGAGTGTGATGATGTCATGCCGCCTGCAATCCCGCACCAGATCATCAGCGGAGAGAGAAGAGAAGAGGACAGCAGGGCTGCGTGGCAGCTTGGGAGCGTGAACTGGAGGTGATCTAGTCAAATATTATTATTTATTTCTGTAGATTAATTTACAAATAGGAGATTAGCTGGAGATAATAAAATTAGGGTGGGCAAGTATAATTGCATTATGGGGATATACTGGTACTATGTTATACTTAACTGGGGAGTACATATAAGTATGGGCTGGAGGGAAATGAGCTGGAATATAAAAAATTAGGGGGCAGTATATAATGTGCATGTATGGATGGATACACCTTTACATACTATACTATAAGCTGGGGGGCTGCATATGTATGTATTTTTGAAGTGGAATAGGTAGACTAACTGGGAGGTGCTCTATAGAATATGTATATTTTTGTGGATTAAGGTGTCTATAGCTGGGGGGTGGCGGTGTATATAATAGTATAGTGGGTGGATTAGCTAGCTAGAACTGGGGGCTGTATAATATTTTATATGTGGGGGTATAGGTAGTCTTGCTGGGGGGCTGTACTAAATATTTGTATAGTGGTGGGCGGATATAGGTAAGCTATAACTAGGGGGAGGGGTTGTATATATAATATGTATATGTTGGTGAATATAGGTAGGCTATAACTGGGGGGCTGTATATAATATGTATATGTGGGTGGATATAGGTAGACTATAACTAGTGGACTGTATATAATATGTATATGTGAGCGGATATAGGTAGACTAAAGGGGGCTGTATATAATATGTTATGTGGGTGGATATAGGTAGCTAATAACTAGTGACCTGGTATCTAAATAAAAAAATGTAATAATGTGGGCGTATATAGGTTAGACTAATGCGGGGGCTGTATATATATATGTTATGTTGGGTGGGTATAGTAGACTATAACTGGTGGCTGAGATAACTATAATTTACAAGAGGGGCTCTACATAATATAATGTTTATGGGTGAGGAGCTGTATATAGAGGTTGGATATGAGAATGAAAGTGGCTTTGTAATGGGGTTTGTAGATATTAAGTTTGATAACATATGGTTTCGATATTTAAACTCGGGAGCTTGGTAACATTTAATTGGGGGAGGGTTATATTGAGACCTTTTAATACACCTGAGGGCCCGTTGTATATAAATGTGTGTAAATAAGAGGGGGCTGTATGTTAAAAGTAACAGAGTAGAATGGGCTCCAACTCATCATTATTGAGGCCTGTTTGTGATAAAGCTGAATGCATCAACACTTTTGAACTAATCACCAAACACATCGTGGGCAGATTAATCAATCAGTCTGGAAGTCAGAATATTCCAGTTGCCCATGGCAACCAATCACAGCTCAGCTTCATTTTACCAGTGCCTCATGAAATATTTTTAAGGGGACCTGGATTGGTTGCCATGGGCAACTAAAATTCTTAACTTTAGACTGCTGAAAATCTGCCCCATCATGATGTTAACTAAGTAACAATATTGGGGCAACATTTACTTACCCATCCTGCGCAATCTCCAAAAGTGATGTAGACAGGAAGACGTCTGCTGTGATTCACGAAGATCATTGCGCCTATCTTCATGTCCTCCCGTTGTTCCCACTGCTAGGTCCACCAGAGTTCACCCCTTCTTCTTCCTGTGTGTTGTATGTAAGGCATTGTCTTGCGACACAAATTGAATGTAAATCCCGCGCTGTCCGACGGCCCACCCCCCCATTTCATCATATGCATAAAGCACGGCGCAGCTGGCCCAAAATCGATCGCGTGAACCACAATACCCAGTTAAATAACCTGTCACGCGGTTTGCAATATGACGATAGTGGCGACTGCGGATCCTATATTAAATAAGGCCCTATGTGTTAGACTAACTCATATTAATGGGTCAAAGGCAAATCCCATGTGTGTGTTTGGTGGAGGGAGCTGTCTTGGTATATGTCATATAAATGTGGGCAGAGTGGTCAGTTGTGTTGTGGGGGTTGTATATGATTAAAAAAAGCACTCTTAGGCCCATTACTACACTTGCAAGTTGTGTTCGATGAACTCTGGAATTTTACATTGACCCGCTAGGGATGTGTCAAAGCTAAAACAGCATAAAAATTATAAAATTGTAAAGTAAGGAGTTTAAAAATGATCTTTATTGTGTTAACACCAAGGGATTACGATTTGAGACTAAGATTTGTTTTCCATCGGGAAAACCCTCCTTAAAAATACTGTCTTGAACTTTAAAATAGGAAAATATGAATAACATTAACGGTGTTTGTATTGGCTTTTACCTTAAAATTCTTTTTATTTTCAGATTCAAACGACTGAAAGGCCACTAGTGAAACACAAAAAATGGACAACTGCCAGGGCATAACAGTGCCAGTAAAGGAAACATCTAGAGCCCGCGACTGTTTTTCTGGAGTCCCTTTTGACAACAACCTCATGTTGGAAAGCTGAGATTTGCTAATCCGGAACCTCCTGACCTGGGCCTTGTTCCGAGTATGCTCTGAGACCCCCCTATGTTGAGTTGTCACGTGTCAATTTGTTGACAGCTAAAGATACGTTATGAAATACCCTTAATTAAATGTACTTAACTGTCAAGAGAGAAAAACACAATGGCCCACATTTCATCAAAGCAGTGCAGGGTGTGCCAGATGGCATTTAATGTGGCGACTCGTTCTTCATGAATCGGGTGCCCTGCACTGTGCTCACACAAAGTGCACCAAACTTTTTTGTGGCACCTTTAACATAGAGGGTGCACAAAATTTGTCAGACTCGGCATGATAAATGGGCAACAATGTCTGACTTTGCAAGGGACCCTCTGTCATTGATACATTTGTGGTGTGCCAGGAATAGTGCACTTGCACTTCTAAATTACAGTGCAAGCAGCTTGCATGGCCTTTAAGCTTTACGCCTTCAAGTGCCTTCAACACCTTAAACAAAACAGGGATAATGCGTGTCCTATTAAGCGGGCCAGTCCGTAATTGATGACAAGCTATTCACCCCGATGAGCAGGGCTGGCAGCTGGTGAAAGTGGCAGCCCATTCAGCAGCAGGAGACCGGCAACAGCATGTGTGCCTTATTGGGTTAGGCCTCATGCGAACAAACGTATTAGGAACATGATCCCAGCTGCACAATTTCCACCAGGATCACGCCTCCATAGAGTTCTGTGGCACAAAGTCACAATGGCGTGCGCAGTGCGTTCTCCCATACTGTGACAACTGGGGGACCACTGTGCATAACATAGGAATGTTGTATACTATACACTATACTGTTCTACTCCCCAAGGGAATGACAACCAATCAGTGGCCCTCGATGAATTCATGGGGATAGCCTATTAGCCAACCAAGATGCGGTGGGAAGTTAAGTACTGTAGATTCATAAAAAATGCTTTATGCTAAATGTCTAGAACTAGAGGGTGTCGCACTGTGGATTCAACCCCCAGCTATGTGACTCTTATAACTGGCACCACACTTCCTGGAATAGATGGTATGCCTGTACCACAACAAGTTCCTGGAAATTGCCAGAGAGTTCTTCTACCAATGTCACAGATCACTGAGCATGACGGACCTAATCACAGCGGAATCACATCGGTAACTATTGAATATGGGGTAATGATGCTGTAGTGCTACTGCCTTTGCCAATGAGATGTAATAGTGGCAAAGTTTGTATATAATGCTTAGTGTCTCATAAAGGATTGGAAGTACTTCCTCTTTTGGTCTTTACCACATCCTGCTAAGGACGATTTTATACCATTTTTATACCGTTTAAATCCAAGAAAATATACCTGATATGGTGATGTAGCCAGTTCACCCGCCGGTCAACGCTCTGAGTATCTGCAGATCACTGTAGTTCAACTTTCCCCCTGGTGGCTCGAGATGAATAGACTATACCGTCAGACAAAACCAGAAAAAACGTGAGAGAAACAGCACTCATGAATGACTTCAGGATCACTTTTCACGCAGATACTTTATTGAAATAGAAAAAGAATTGACCGGCAGCACCGAGTGGGTAAAAAGTCAGGTCAATGCTGTTCGACGGCCAAGCCTCTAACTCATGACCTGGCACACATGTACCGCTAGTACGTCACTACGCCCAACGCCACATGACTTTTAAACGGGGACGAATTACCCTTCTATGTGAATATACTCATTAAGATAAATATATAAAACGGTTGTGCCTTTGTGCAATGGAATATGCAATACAAAACAATGAAAGGCAATATTACCAAATACTTCTGCAGATTGATCCATAGTGGGCCATTGGGGGTGAAATAGAAATTAGTAAACATCACATTATTTAATTGCTTGTGATTCATAATGGACACAGGAAAGTTGAAAGAGGGTAGAACCTATAATATAACTGAGGGTGAGGATGCATCTTTTGTTTAATCCTCTTGAAAATCTGTTTACAAGCATGAGATCCAGTATGTTTCGCAATGGTATAATTTTCTTTTTACCGTCACCCCCTCCTCTAATGAGGCTGTTTAACCTTGTATATTCCTGCCAGGAAAAAACATGGGGTGACTTCTCTTGTGGACTTCACCTAAATTGTCTAATACTGTAGAGATTTTAACGGAATCATGTACTATCCGATAAATATAAGAGATATATATGCCAACAGTTTTCAGGGGGGGCCAAAGTGTGTGCTACAGATTGTTGTGTTGTATCCACCACATCTTAATCACATGTATAGAATGCAAAGTATTGCAGTTCAAGTAAGATATTGATGGGACATTAACACCTTTTTATGAACAATATCAAAGAATAACCAATTGTGGATGTGTGGCCACAATTAAATCAACCCAAAAATTAAGCTAAGTAGGCCATCATGATGATTGTTAAATAACTTGGTTGAGAGATGACTGTTGGCCTATAGTTTGGAGCTAGCTTGGCGACGCATCGACACACCATCCATATTGTGCCAGTGTATAATCTTGCATTAAATAGGAAATATACCACACATTATTTTACTGATGCTACCACAAATGGTTGAGTGTTTAGTGTAGAGGTTTTTAAATGGGACTTATCTTTGTTGCTCAAAAAAGTACTTTGTTCTGTATTACAGTTCTCTTATCTGCTCAATTATGTCCCAAAAGTAACGCTCTATCTCTCCGTCTCTTTTTAAAAGGCTCTTCTTTTTCCTTATAAAATCCTCATTATTGCGTAAATTCTTCCTTAAACGTGACAAATCCCATAAGGGATGTTGCTTATAGCGTGAGGTGGATGGCAGGAACAATTAGTATTTCTAGAGGTGTTCTTTTCGATATGTAAAATCCTAACTTTTTCTGTTTTACTACATCTCCTATTAAGTTTACATCCAGAAAAGGGAATAGTTGTACCACCAAACAAATGTGAACCGGCAGTTTGTGGTGTTTGTATTACAGATAATTTCTGTGCTGTTTCCAAACCTACACTAGTATTCTATATACATCCAAACCAAACTATATACTCCCGGTGGTTGGTTTGCAAGCGAAAAACAACAGGCACCTCCTTAACCATTGAGGACAATATATATATTTTGCATGGGAGGGGAAAATTGCATCCATGGGGGCCCCTCCACTGCAATAATATTTGCCACGATAGTAAAAAAATTTTTTGTAATAAGTAAGGTGATGAGCTTGTATGATAAACTCTTTGAGTGCTGTACTATATGTACTGTGTTTATCCATGTGTCTACACAGAAAAATAAGACCCATGATCATGAGAATAGAGAATTACACATGCTGTTACATTCGCCATTTGTACTGTCTCTTGAAACATGTATGGTAACTTAGTTAAGGTTGTAGTAGTGATCGTAGCCATCGCCCAGCCTCTCACCCAGACTTCCAACTGCCCACCCCCCTAGGCCTGAGTGGGGGGAAGCAAAAGAACGCCTTGTGTATTTTAGGCAGGGCAGTGGACCGATGGGCGTGACTTGGATCTATAAAAAACAATATCCTCCAATGAGAGATATCGCTATACTCCCATTGTAATACCCTCATATCTTCTTATTTCCACAAGAACATATAAATTTCAAGGAGTTATTGAGACTACGTTTGCAATTGTCAGAACGGGTCCCTTGAACAAGCGTGCAAAAAGAACTATCCAAGAAAGGAATTAGTTTATCTATTGAAGGTGTTAGGTTTCTGATGGCCTTGAAAAAACACCTACACCAGAGTGTGCTGGAGAATCATCCCCCACCTTGTTCAAATCAAACCAAATTGGTTGTCAAAGGTTTGTGCTAAGTTCGTGTGTTTGGCAGCAGAATTTTGTTGTTTTGTGCGTACCATTTGAGATGTTAATCAAAGTTTCCAGAGGTCATCAGAGTCAACCAGCCCCCCCATAGTGCCCCATATAAAACAAAACTGTGCCGAAAATTCTGCTAGTTGTGCTGGTTTGTGTATGCAATTTGTTTGTGCGCTTTGTTGAATATTGAACAAAAAATTAAAGTTCAAAAGTAAGCAGCCCCCCAAAGAACTCGAATCAAACAAAACTGTGTCAAATCGTTTAAGTGTCGTTTAGTGCTGGTTTGTGCAGCAAAAATTTCTAGTTTTGTGCGCATCATTTACGATTTTTAGAGATGACTGGAAACATCAGTGCCCTGTTTGATCACCGGGAGCTAGAACTGAAGTTGAAGTAGCGAGAATGAACGTATATGACCTCTGACAAAAAAGTTGATGAATATATTAAAATTATAAGCGGCACAATGGAAATTTGCGTGCACAACCACAGCACAAACTTGTAGTATTATGGTTGGACACCAGTTTTGTTTTGATTGGGTTTATGTGGGGGGGCTGGATGAACTTTTGACTCTGAAATTTTTGGTCTATATTCAAAAAACAAAACAGCATAAACAAAAATTGAGCAGCAACCAGACTAGCACAAAAGTAGACAGAGTGTTCGGTGCAGTTTTGTTTGATTGGGCGAATTGGGGGGGGGGTGGTTGAGGCGCTTGAGTGACGCTCTGGAAACACCTGTTTTTTCATTAAATCCTAAAAATTAGCGGGACAAACAAAAAATCTTAGGCATGCAAAAAACCAAGCATCAAACGTTTGACACCAATTTGTTTGATTGAACAAGGTGGAGGGGGGCAACTTCCACTCAGGGTTTTTAAAGTTCTTAAAGTATACTTTTAACATATTGGGGCTTATTTACTAAGGGTCCCACGACCGCATTTCCATTGGGTTTTCCAACATTTTCGGGGATCGCGCCGCTGTGACAGGGATATAGAAGGGGATTGTGTTGCACACGATCGGATTTTGGCGTATCGGCCCCGGGTTTTTATGCGACAGAAATAGGGGGTTCGGGCCATCGGACGATCCGACTGATTCGGACAGAGCACAGGATTTAACTTTAAAATTGTGTCGCAAGCCATGCACTTACATTCACCGGAAAGAAGATGGTGAACTCTGGCGGACCTAAGCGAGGAAGCGACAGATGCAGGATATCGGGCGCACGATGTAAGTGAATTGCAGCAGAGTTCATTCAGTAATTAAATGTGCCCCATTGTCACCGAGGCCTTTATTGAAGCCCTCTTGCAGAAATTAAAGGAGCAAAGGTAAGGCATATGAAGATGACCAGGAAGAAGAACACCAGTTTTGATAAATCAACAAATTATATTGTAGACTTCAATAGTAGCTGGCTTCTTGGAAGACAAAAGTGTTCTTATTAAGGACTCTGAAAGATCTGCTTGCATGAGGTTTCCCAACTCCATCCTCCAGTCCATGAGGTGAAGCTGATGAAGCTAAGGATATTGAAATTTTTGGAGAAGAAGGTGCGGGCAAGATGGGCAATCCCAAAACGGAGATAAAAATTGAAAGGAATTCATGTGTGGGTCCTAATAGCTATTCGGAGGAAACTGCGGTGGGACAGGAGAGTAGGATCATGGAGATACGCATGTGTCAAATCTATATATGCCAGGGCATTACCCCACCGGATTGTGGTTTGTACTCAATGCATCTGATGAAGTTTCTAGCCATATGGTGTCCCATCAGAGATACTTGGTATCATAAGTCATTCGATTTAGGGGCTGACGGTTTTCTCTTTAGAGAATTGTATGGTTACTTGCTCTGAAAATTTCTTCTCTTTGGACAGAAAGTGGGAACTTCTCAGAATTTTTGGAGATCTTCTTCCCTGAAACTGAAAAGCTCTTGCTTGTCTGTTTGTTTTTTTCCAGTTGAGGAAAACAGTGCTTTCTTTCAGATAACTTCATCAAGATCCTGGATAACTGTAGGCCGAAAAAGGCTTTTAGACTGGAAAAGAATGTTACGGAAATGTTATTTTGCAGGAACATCACCCTCCCACAATTTAATCCAAACTTTGCTATGGGCAGAATTGAAAAGTGTCTTAGCTTTGGACGTATTTTTCATGCCATCTAATGTTGCATTAAGAATTTTTCAGTAATGTAATTGACTGAAGAATTTCTTCCCTTGGCACTTCTCTTTCAGGCCTTGAGACATTTGGCTATGCCAAATCCGCAAGGCTCTGGCCACAGAAACTAACGCCGATGCTGACTTACAAGCTAAGCTGATGCACTTCTTCCTCAAAAAAACATCTGCCTTATGATCCACAGGATAAGCCAATAAAGTAAAATCCAGAGGAGGCAACACTGACTTCCTGGATAGTTTAGCAACTGAAAGGTCCACCTTGGGCAACGTTTCCCAGGAAGAACTGCACTGATGATCTAATTGGTAAAATGCGTTTAACCATTGTGAGAAAGTGAGAGGTGTCGTATGGGAGAACCGCTATCTGCCCTACAGGCAGATAAAAAGTACATGGTAAGCAGGAGAAGTCTGTTTGGTCTATGTTGGCCTAGCTAGCATAGACACATTGGTAATGTTTGTACTGGGCCTGCTTATTATGGGACTCCAACTCCATCCGGGCTTCGGTCGTGGGCTTCTGTATAGTCACAGGACTCGTTAGAGCCTGATTTAGACTGCAGGCCAGAAGCAGTAGGTGAGGCACTATCTGGAGAGCTGAAGGCTGGACTGTGTTCACACAGCAAAGGTAACTGAGTGCCTCCTGATATTCTGCTGCCAAGAGTGTGTGCCAGGCAGCCTGTTACATGTATAGATAGGTGCTGTTATTGTATTAGGCAGTGCCCAGCCGGGCAGGGTTTATTTTGTATTTTGTATGTGCCTAAGCCAAGGCTGAACTTGTGTTTTGACAAATCCCTTCAGTGTCTCACAAGCCCCATAGTAATAAACATATATATTTATGCACTGAACCAGAGAATGATGTAATCACTGTGTTGTGCCTGACAGGCAGAAGGAAACAATCCATCCCCCAGCTGCTGTGTATGAGTGATCCAGCTTAGTCCTTTCTGGACATTGCAGACAGCTCCATTACACAGTGTAATGTGTTTATGAACTGCAAGAAGCATGTAATCCAGCTTTCCCAAGATCCTGAATGTTATAATAGTTTTTTCAGCACTCAAAACCACTCAACTCAGAGATTAAACCCTGCGACCCTGGATGTTTCTGCATCCAGGGTCGCATCTGCCAGGACAGAGCCAGGGCCGCATCTGAAGCCAGGGCTGCATATGCCTTGAGGCAATCTCGCCTCAGGCAGCCCAGGTGACTGTAATGTTGGTGATTTGTGCGACCATTACCATCTGAATCACCCACCATGAAATTAAGCGTGTCTGTTTCTTTAAGAACACAGACACGATTGATATACAGAGAGGCACAGGCCTGTCTGGCTGTGCCGCTCTGTTGTTCTGGATGACCCAGGCAGAGTGTGATGATGTCATGCCGCCTGCATCCCAGCACAGATCATCAGCGGGAGAAGAGAAGAGGACAGCAGGGTCTGCGTGGCAGCTTGGGAGCGTGACTGGAGGTGAGTAGCAAATTTATTATTTTTATTTCTGTAGATTAATATTAAAAATAGGGAGATTAGCTGGATATAATAAAATTAGGGTGGGCAGTATATAATTTGCATTTATGGATGGATATACTGTACTATGTTATACTATAACTGGGGAGCTACATATAATATGGGCTGGGGGATGAGCTGAATATAATAAAATTAGGGTGGGCAGTATATAATGTGCATTTATGGATGGATACACCTTACTATACTATACTATAGCTGGGGGGCTGCATATGATATGTATTTTTGAGTGGATATAGGTAGACTAACTGGGGGGCTATATATAATATGTATATGTGGGTGGATATAGGTGGTCTATAGCTGGGGGGCTGTATATAATATGTATATGTGGGTGGATATAGCTAGGCTAAACTGGGGGCTGTATATAATATGTATATGTGGGTGGATATAGGTAGTCTATAGCTGGGGGGCTGTATATAATATGTATATGTGGGCGGATATAGGTAGACTATAACTGGGGGGCTGTATATAATATGTATATGTGGGCGGATATAGGTAGACTAACTGGGGGGCTGTATATAATATGTATATGTGGGTGGGTATAGGTAGACTATAACTGGTGGACTGTATATAATATAATTACAGGGACTCTACATAATATAATGTTTATGGGGAGGAGCTGTATATAGAGGTTGGATATGAGAATGAAAGTGGCTTTGTATGGTGTATTGTATATAATTAAGTTGAGTAACATATGGATTTCGATTAAACTCTGGGAGCTGTGTAACATTTAATTGGGGGGAGGGGGTTATATTGAGACCTTTTAATACATGGAGGGCCGTTGTATATAAATGTGGAAATAAGAGGGGGCTGTATGTTAATAGTAGAATGGGTCGCAATATATTATTGAGGCTGTTTGTGAATAAAGCGAATGCATCAACACTTTTTGAAACTAATCACCAAACACATCATATGTTATGTAAGTAACAATATGGGGCACATTTACTTACCCATCCTGCGCAATCCCCAAAAGTGCATTGTCAGACCGGAATGCACATCTGCTGTGATTCACGAAGATCATGCGCCTGATTTCCTGTTGTTCCCCTGCTAAGGTCCACCAGAGTTCACCTTCTTCTTCCTGGTGTATGTAAGTGCATTGTCTTGCGACACAAATTGAATGTTAAATCCCGCGCTGGTCCGACGGCCCACCCCCCCAATTTCAATTGCATGAAAGCCGGCGCAGCTGCCCCAAAATCCGATCGCGTGCAACACAATCCCCAGTTAAATACCTGTCACAGCGGTGCAAATATGACGATAGTGCGATCTGCGGATCCTTATTAAATAAGGCCCTATGTGTGTTAGACTAATCATTATTAATGGTCAAAGGCAAATCCCATGTTGTGTGTTTGGTGAGGAGCTGTACGTGATGTATGTCACACAGTCGATACTTTTAAATGTGGGGGCAGAGTGGTCAGTTGTGTTGTGGGGGTGTATATGATTTAAAAGCACTGTTAGGCCCATTCTACACTTGCAAGTGTGATGCGATGAACTCTGGAATTTTACATTGACCCGCTTAGGGAATGATAAGAGCTAAAACAGCAATAAAAATTATAAAATTGTAAAGTAAGGAGTTAAAAATGATCTTTATTGTGTAAACATCACAAGGGGATTAAGATTTGAGACTAAGATTTTTTTCATGGGAAAACCCCTTTAAAAATCTGTCTTGAACTTTAACTAAAATAGGAAAATATGAATACCATTAACTGTGTTTGGTATTGGCTTTTATCTTATAAAAATCTTTTTATTTTCAGATCAAACGAATGAAAGGCCACTAGTGAACACAAAATATGGACAACTGCAGGGCATAACAGTGCCAGTAAAGGAAACATCTAGAGCCACAGATGTATTTCTGGGAATCCCTTTTGCAAAACCTCCCATTGGAAAGCTGAGATTTGCTAATCCAGAACCTCCTGAGCCCTGGAGCTCTGTTCGAGATGCCTCTGAGAATCACCCTATGTGAGTGTCACGTGTCATATTTGTTGTACAGCTAAAGATATGTTATAAATACCCAAAATGTAAATGTATCTTTAATACTGTCAGAGAGAAAACACAATGGCCCACATTTATCAAAAGCAGTGCAGGGTGTGCCAGATTCATTATATGTGGCGCCCGTTCTTCATGAATCTGGTACTCCCTGCACTGCTCCAACAAAGTGCACCAACTTTTTTTTGGTGCACCTTTAACATAGAGGGTGCAACAAAATTCTGTCAGACTCTGCATGATAAATGTGTCACAATGTCTGACTTTGCACCGGTAAGCCTCTTTCAGTGCATAGTGTCACAATGTCTGACTTTGCACCGGTAAGCCTCTTTCAGTGCATACATTTGTGTTGTGCCAGGAATAGTGCAGCTTGCACTTCTTAAATACATGTGCAAGCAGCTTGCATGGCCTTTAAGCCTTTACGCCTTCAAATGTAGCCTTCAACACTTAAACAAAACAGGGTGATAATGCTTGTCCTATTAAGCGGGCCATTCCTGTATTATGACAAGCATATTCACCCCGATGAGCAGGCTGGCACTGTGAAAGTGGCAGCCCAGTCAGCAGCAGGAGACCGGCACAGCCTGGTGCCTTTATTGGAGTTAGGCCTCATGCAGACAAACGTATTAGGGAACATGATCCAGCTGCACAATTTCCACCAGGATCACGGCCCCCATAGAGGTCTGTGGCACCAAGTCACAATGCGATGCGCATGTGCTGTCTCACCATACTGTGACCAAGCTGGGGGGACACTGTGCATAACATAGGAAATGTTGTATACTATACAACTATACTGTACTCCCAAATGTAATGACAACCAATCAGTGCCCTCTGATGAATTCATGGGGGATGCCTATTGGCCAACCAAGATGGCGGTGTGAAGTATTACTGTAGAATTCATAAAAATGCTTTTATTGCTAAATGCTAGAACTAAGAGGGTGTCTGCCTGTGGATCAACCCCCAGTATGTGCCTTATACTGGCACCACACTTCCTGGAATAGATGTATGCCTTGTACACAACAAGTTCCTGGAAATTGCAGAGAAGTTCTGCTACCAATGTCACAGATCCACTGAGCATGATCGGACCTATCACAGCCGGAATCACAGTCGGAACTATGTGACTATGGGGTAATGATGCTGTAGTGCTACATGCCTTTGCAATGAGCATGTGATAATGAGGCAAAGTTTGTATATAATGTTATGTGTCATCAATAAAGGATGGAATACTTCCTCTTTTGGTCTTTACCACATCCTGCTAAGGAAGATTTTTATACCATTTTTATACCGTTTTAAATCCAAGAAATAATCACCTGATAGGTGATGTAGCCAGCTCACCCGCTCGGTCATAGCTCTGAGTATCTGCAGATTCACTGTAGTTCACTCTGGTGCTCGAGATGCATAGACTATAGCCGTCAGACACAAACCAGAAAACTGGAGAGAAACAGCACTCATGAATGACTTCAGAGAACTTTTCCAACGCAGATACTTTATTGAAATAGAAAAAGCATTTGACCTGCAGCACGAGGTAAAAAGTCAGGTCAATGCTGTTCGACGCCAAGCCTCTAACTCATGATCCTGCACACATGTACCGCTAGTACGTCACTACGCCCCACCGCCACATGACTTTTAACGGGACGAATATCCCTTCTATGTGAAGTACTCATTAAGATAAATATTAAAAACGGTTGTGCATTTGTGCAATGGAATATGCATACAAAAACAATGAAAGTGCAAATATTACCAAATAACTTCTGCAGGTATTGATCCATATGGGGCATGGGGGATGAAATAGGAAATAGAGTACAACATACACATTATTTAATTGCTGTGATTCCATAATGGACACAAGGAAAGTTGAAGAGGAGAAACCTATAATAATAACTGAGGGTGAGATGCAATCTTTTGTTTAATCCTCTTGAAAATCTGCTTTCAAGCATGAAGATCCAGTATGTTTCGCAATTGTATAATTTTCTTTTTACGTCACCTCCTCTAATAGGCTGTTTAACCTTTTCTATGCCTGCCCAGGAAAAAACATGGGTGGACTTCTTGTGGACTTCCCTAAATTGTCTAGATACTGTAGAGATGTTAACTGAATCATTGGTTATATCCGATAAATATAGAGATATATATCCAACAGATTTTCAGGGGGCCCAAAGTGTGTGCTACAGATTGTTTGTTGTACTCACCACATTTAATCACATGTATAGAATTGCAAGTATTGCAGTTCAAGTAAGATTTGATGGGAAAATTAACCCTTTATACAAGATGCAAAAGAATAACCCAATGTGATGTGTGGCCACAATTAAATCAACCCAAAAATTAAGCTAAGTATGGCCATCATGATGATTGTTAAATAGACTTGGTGAGAGATGCTGTGGCCTATAGTTGGAGCTCGCTTGGCTACGCATCTGACACCACCATCCATAATTTGTGCCAGTGTAGAATCTTGCATTTAAATAGGAATATACCTACACATTATTTTACTGATGCTACCAAATTGTTGAGTTTTTAGTTGTAGAGGTTAAATGGGACTTATCTTTGTTGCTCAAAAAAGTACTTTGTTCTGTATTACTAGTTCTCTTATCTGCTTTCATTATGTCCCAAAATAAGTAACCTCTATCTCTCCGTCTCTTTTTAAAGGCTTCTTTTTCTCTTATAAAATCCTCATTATTGCTAAAATTCTTCCTTAACCGTACAAATTCTCCATAAGGGATGTTGCTTATAGCGTGAGGTGGATGGCAGGAACAAATTAGTATTTCTAGAGGTTTCTTTTCTATATGTAAAAATCCTAACTTTTTCTGTTTCTACATCTCCTATTAAGTTTACATCCAGAAAGGGAATAGTTGTACCACCAAAACAAGATGTGAACCGCAAGTTTGTGGTGTTTGTATTAAGATAATTTCTGTGCTGTTCCAAACCTACACTAGCTCTTCTATATAACATCCAAACCAAACTATAGACTCCCGGTGTTGGTTTGCAAGCGAAAACACAGGCACCTCCTACCATTGAGACATATATATATTTGCATGGGAGGGAGAAAATTTGGCATCCATGGGGGCCCCCTCCACTTGCAAATAATATTTGCCATCGAATAGTAAAAAATTATTTTGTAATAAGAAGGTGATAGCTTGTATGATAAACTCTTTGAGTGCTGTACTATATGTACTGTGTTTATCCATGTGTCTACACAGAAAATACAGACCATGATCATGAGGAATAGAAGAATACAATGCTGTTACATTCGCCCATTTGTACTTCTCTTGAAAATGTATGGGTAACTCTAGTTAAAGGTTGTAGGTAGTGATCGAGCCATTCGCCCAGCCTCTCACCCAGACTTCCAATGCCCACCAAAATAGGCCTGAGTGGGGGAAGAAAAACTCCCTTGTGTATTTTAGGAAGTGAGTGGAAGATGGGCGTGATTGGATCATATAAAAAACAAATAATCCTCCAATTGAGTAGATAATACTCCCATTAATACACCTTCATTTAATAATCTACGTAATTTGTTTTGACAGCATATTGTGGGATTTGCTGCTAATATGCAGTAAGTCTGTTTATCCCCCAACATTTCTTCATTAAGGAATTTCTAAAGAGTGGCATTGAGAACAACAACCCCTCCCCCCTTACCCACAAACCTTACAACAAGGTCTGCGTCCTCTTTTAGTTGCCTCAATGCCACTCTTTCCCCTCTAGACAAATTATGATATGATTCATTGTTGTCACAACCGGTTAATGTTTTTTGTAATTTAACCAACTCTTTTTCCACCATATCTTGAATATTGTCCGAAGAACGTGAATCAAACGAGTAAAAGTTGTGTTGTATTGTATTGTATTGTATCGTATTGTATAAGGGCCCTTAACCTCTTGGTGCTCTGCGCCTGATATATTGGAAGCAGAGCTGATGCCGGTTCAGCTCAAGATCTGAGCCAAACCGGCATCAGGATACAAGGGGGGCCGGCTCTAACTAATAGCCGACACCCCAGTGTAACACCCGCGGTTGGAGTGGGCTCCGATTGCGGGTGTTTAACCCGTTGAATGCCACGATCAGCCCGACTGCGGCATTTAACCTGCCTTTGGGGGGTCTTTCCCCCACGTCCGCCAACCCCAAATCCCCCCCCCTGCACGCGCCATTTCCGGGGCCGCCAATCGTGGCTATAATACATCAGTATTGCAGAGTACTATCATGAACAAGCAATGAGATGATTGCTTGTTCATGTCCCATGGTGGAAATAGTGAAAGAGTTTTAAAAAAAAGGTTTTCAATAGAAAATAAAGTAATAAATCAATAGAAATGCCCATAAGCCCCATAATAATAAAAAAAAGTGAAACATTTCTAGCCTACTTAATTGGCCAATGAGAAAACTAAAATACTGGCAGTTGCAGGGCGCTTCTTCCATTTTGCGTCTCGCTATGTGCCCATAAAACAAGTAATGGCCACATGTGGGGGTCATAATAAATTGTATGGTGGGTTTTCTATTTTTATCTTTTGGAAATGTGTACATTTTAGGGCTAAATGAACGTATCACAATTTGACCATTCTAAATTTCACCTCCATTTTGATGTAATTACTATGAAGAGCTCAAGGGGTTAACAATCTTCCTAAAAGCTGTTTCTGATAGTTTGAGGGGTGCAGATTTGAAAAGGGGTTTGTTAGGAAGTTGATGCTAAATATATAAAATTTAATTCAAAACAGCATTTATCCCTAAAATAGTAAATTCTGAAAATATGGAAAAATCAATATTCGATTTGTAAGCCGCGCGACATCAAAATAAATTATCCAGACATTTCAAAAATTATAAAAATGTAAAGCAGACATATGGGAAATGTTATTCAGCAACTTATTTAGGCGATAAATCTATCTGCCTGAAAATGAAATAATTTAAAATTTTTCATCATGTTTTCTTTTTTTGTAAATAAACGCAAAACGCCAAAATTTACCACTAAAATGAAGTACAACATGCTGGGAAAAAACAATCTCAGATTGATAAGTAACAGTGTTCAAAAGTTATAACCATATAAAGCGACACGTCAGAATTCGAACAATGGGGCTGAGTCTTAAGCTATTAACTGGCTGCGTTCAATAAAATTACATGCAGAATATTGTGATGACATAAGATAATTAATGAAGTAATTAGAATCAAGGTTTACATCGTCATTGAATTAATGGATATCACCACTAAAATGTTTTCTAATAGCGACATTGCTTGCAAATCTGTTAACATCTAATAAAGTGTTGAACAAATTAAAGTCACAACTTGGAGAGTATTTAGGGCCCTTTGCTAAAAGTATGATTTAGTTTGGGGACAAAATCCTAGTGAACAAATTGAATACAAAATTGTCTATTTCTCTTTGTTCTTTTTGATGTGATTTCTTTGAGCTCACTCAGCAGCCTATTAGAATATCTGAGGTTATGTAAGAAAGGGGAACCTGACAGCGGCGCCTATGAGAAGCACTGTTAGGTCATGTAGTCAGCTTAGGTATGTAAAGGGCTCAGCCTGTGACGAAAAAAGCTCTATTGTAGGGAAGAACGCAGAGAAGGCGTGATGCACGCCACGTGAAGGCAACGGACCGTCCCGTGGGTGAATTTCCGTCAGTTTTCCGTCTTTTCAGGGATTGCGCTGCCAGGAAAGGGATTTAGAAGGGCATTGTATGGCACGCTATCGGATTTTGGTGCATCGGCAGCGGCTTTCATGCTACACAAATCGGGGGGGGGCCACACAAATTTAAATGTTAAATTCCGCAGAACGTCTGACAGCTGTGTGAAAGCTGGCGCGATTGCAACACAAAACGATCATATGCGACACAATCCCCGACACAAAACCGACAAAAATGCGACCAGCGGGACCCTTAGTATATAAGCCCCATTAGGCATCACCGCGTCTGCAAATGCCTGATCTATCAAAATATAATAATGTTTTTTCTAACTTCGTTTAACCCTGCAATGGAAAATAGCGGCCAAACTCAAAAATGGGCATTTTGAAAAATATTAAAAATGGTAGCATTGAAAACATCATCAAAAGCCACAAAAAATTACTTCACCGCACCTCTGTACACCAAAGTATAAAAAAGTTAGTAGAGCCAGAAGATGGCAAAATCCCCCCAAAATTTTTTGTACAGGAGATTTTAATATTTGTAAATGTATGAAAACATTATAAAACCTATACATATGTGTTATCCCTGTGATCGCACTGACCCAAAGAATAAAGTAGACCTGTCATTTGGGGCGCACAGTGAAAGCGGTAAAATCCAAGCACACAGTAAAACGGCGCAAGTGTGTTTTTTCACCATTTTCACTGCATTTGGAATTCTTTTCCCACTTCCAGTGCACGGCATGGAATATTTAATACCATCACTATGAAGTGCATATTGTTACGCAGAAAACAAGCCGTCACACAGCTCTTTACGGTTAAACACAAAATATACATTTTTGAAGATGGGAGTAAAAAATTGAAATGAAGAGACCACAAAGGGCCCGGACGTTAAGGGGTTAATGTTTGAATAAGTCCATGAAAATGGATCCTGAAGTCTGATCTCAAAATTTTTTTTGTAGTTCAAGGACAGGACATGGCTGAAAACATTGGTGTTTCTAGTTTCATTTCTGTTAAATGTTAGGTTTCATTGTATAGACTTATAAGACTGTTATGACTTACTTCTGTATATTACAGGTGTTTACAGTTTTTGATTGCTATGGATGTATTGTCAGAATATTACCAATCCTCTTTTAAGATGCCTCGGGCATCAGAAGATTGCCTGTATCTGAATGTCTATACCCCAAGGGACAGAGATGTGAAGTCCAAATTACCTGTAAGTGCTATGAAATCATAGTTCAGTACTTTGATATTTCACGTGATTTACATTTTCACCTCAGGCAACAAAAAAATTAGAATCGGCCCTGTGTACAGCTATAACATGCCATGGCAGCTGCAGGTACTCGGGCATATTGGGAATTGTTGCAGATTCATTTGTCATTTCCCAGTTATGTTGTTAGTGAATTGGCAACCAATTGTGGTATTTGGTGCATAGTTTCCCATTCATCTCCTGTCGAGAATCATTGATAAACATACAATTTAACACTGTGATACTTCTATGAGATGATGAGTTATGACTCCTTATACAATAATAATCTCACATAATCTGCTCCTTTCTCTGTAGGTCATGGTCTTTATTCATGGTGGTGGACTGTTTGCAGGGTTGGCCAGTGTATATGATGGCTCTGCACTTAGTGCCTATGAGAATGTTGTGGTTGTGACCATACAGTACAGGCTTGGGGTCCTTGGATTCCTCAGGTAACATTATTTCTAATGCAATATTGCAAATGTCCATGTCTGATTTTTATTACTTTGTAATTTACATGTACGCATTATTTATGCAAGGATCATTGTTATTAAATATAGTATAGATACTATAGATATAATATAATATTTATATATATGATACTAAGGACTATATTACTAAGGTCAATCTGTATTATATCGTGCAAAAAGCTTTTCATTTGGCACTCCTTCAACAATAAGCATAGCAAAGTTTTCAAAATAGTTGGGGCTGGTGGTATATCCTTCAACAAAGGAAACTTCCTGTGTAGAAATTCAGGATTTTTACCACATAAGTAATGTACATGCAGACTCCACCAATAAAACAGTGGGGCTGATGTATCATGCCTTATGCACCAGTCTTTGAAGAAGAAAATGAATTATGGTGGCAGAAAGGCTGTCCCAGCAACCTGTAGTGACAACAGCAGGTTATGTGCTGAAAGTCCCCAAAAGAATGGTGGAAAAGAATGGTTCAGTAAGGCATCAGTGGAAAATCACTGAAGCCAGGAAGAAGAAACCAATCTATGTTTGTACATAAAATGGGTTCAGTGAAAAAATCAATGATGTGAAAAAAATGGCAACCACACTTAGGCACAGACAGGTTTTAACATAGGTGCTGTTTAATTGGCTTATGAAGTTTGCACCCCAACTCCTTTTGGTGGCTTAGCAGTGCTATATATATGCTGCAGTACATTTATGCACTGCTTTACTTATGGGTGGTAGTAGAGCTGTCTGGATCGGTGGTGGTGGACCCACTGATCCTCCGCGAGTGATGGAGTAAGCCGACACCTGGAAGTGGAGTCTAAGTGGCACCCAGTAATCACCAGAGCCGGACGCAAAGCGGGTTGGACTTGCTGTGGCAGGATACCACCACGTCGTTCTACAGGCATGACATGCTCATGGTACTGGCCAAGGCGAGGTACAGAGGGGGCAGACAGAGTCAGAGTCAAGGTCAGGCAGGAGGTTAGGACCAGTGGCACAAGATTGCAGATCCGGGAACGTAGCAGATGGTAAAGGCAGGCGGCAGAGGTCACATTAGGTAAATCACAAGAGTCGCAATAACACACGTTCTCTAAGGCAACAGAACACAAAGATCCGGCAGGAGTCACAGGAAAAGGCAGGCTGTATAACAGGGCAGCAAGCGGCCAGTGCCAATTAGCGGCACGCTTGCCCTTTAAATTTCACAGAGCCGACGCTAGCAACAGGGGGCGGGATGCAAACGTCAGACCACAGGCGCCATTGTTGGAGCGCAGACAAGTGAGTAAGCCTGCAGCCACCTTGCAGAGGTTTACGGGGGTAAACAGGTGTCCCCACAACCCTACACATGGGCAGCAAGAGCTTTTGTGACAAAAGCAGGGTACAGCAGGTAGGAGAAGATGCACTTGCTGATCTGACTTCAGGAAAAAGTCTCTAGTCTCCAGTCTTTCTTTCTTAGCTATGGCTTCCAAGTGAAAAGTTTGTTGATCAGTTTCTGATTTTTGAGACCTTCCAACTTGTTAAAAGTCCTACTGGCGGCTCTTCCAAGTCTGTTTTAACATTCACCAGGATTGTCCTTTGAGACCACTATTGGCGGCCTGCAATTGTCACTTGTTAGGAAATACCCAGTGGACCCAGTTAAGTGTTACCTGGATAGATACAAATTGAAAAAATACATGTAGAACAAAAACTAAGCTCATAACATACATAGTGGAACAAAACCAAGTACATAAATACAGCACAAAACCCACATTCATGACATACACCAGAACCAAGCCAAGCATATATGGAAACAGTAAGCGTATAAGATAAACAAAAAAACACATACACAAATACTGTACCAGGGCAAAGCTTATAATGTAAAGTACTGTATATACAAAAACACTAGACCATATGTTAACTCACTTACATTACTGTTTTATCTAAAAACAGTTGCCTCCAAAGCATGAGCTAAATAGTAAATTTTAGCCTGTGATGATTCATTTTTAGCTGCGTGAAGGGGCGTGAAGGGGGTCGCAGCTGGCCGGGAGCATGAAGGCAGACTAGGCCTGCAGACTTACTATAGCTGGTGCAGGCTAAGGCACAATTCTATACCAGACTGGATCTGGAATTAGAACTGGTTGCGGCAGAACCCTGTATGGATAGGCGACCATATTGCTATATCCGGCAAGTGCCAGGGGACTCCATGCACCAGCGTATGATATTCCCCCCTCCCCCGCCCCCCAGTAACCTCTAAAGGCAGCATAATGATCTCTGCTGTAGAATGGAGGTTACAATATGATGCGTAGAGATTGACAAAGGACTTAGTCTCCATCATCCTGTAAACTTTACCTTTTCTTATTTCAGTACTGGAGATGACCAATTACATGGCAATTATGGGTTTATGGACCAAGTAGCTTCCCTCCAGTGGGTACAGGAAAGCATTTCAGATTTCGGTGGTGAACCCACATCTGTCACCATATTTGGTGAATCTGCTGGTGCAATCAGCGTCTCCGCTCTCGTAAGTTCGGCCTTGGTTTTGTTACATGCATATCCATATAAAACACTGTATTACTTCTGGGTTACACTTACAGTAAGGAAACCTACCACTACGGATCTACCTATTAAGGTAGATCCGGTGGTAGGTGCATATAACATATGCATCTAACTAATATAGCCCCTTTGAAGGCTAATCCTTTACTCCTCTCTATCTTTGCTAATCTTTAATCAAGGTAATATGCAAATTTTCTAAAGAGGCTACTGGGGCGTGGAGTAGCCGGAGCTGATGCTACATGGCGTGGCTACTCCACACCCCAGTAGCCTCTTTGATCCTCCTACCCAGATATCTTCAGCGCACAGCTACAAGGAGCTGCGCACACTCTTCTGATCATGCGCCATAGCTCTGGCTTAGGAGCAGAGATCGGGCAGCAGCTGGTCTGTGTTTTGCACATGCACAGAATTTCGGCTCCACGGATGAGTGCGCGCAGCTACAAGGAGATGAAGACGTCTGAGTAGGAGGATCAAAGAGGCTACTGAAGCATGGATTAAAGATTAGCAAAGATAGGGGAGTAAAGGATTAAAATAACCCTAAAATGGGTTATCCTTACATACGTTAGATGCACCTACCACCGGATCTACCTTAATAGGTAGATCCTTAGTGGTAGGTTTTCTTTAAAAGAAATCTACCATTTGATTTGATGCATTATGAAGCAAACATACCTTAAGAATGCTGTAGTTACTCCGATGCAGGATCATATCTCAATTAATCCCTTAGATGAGTGGTTTTAATGAAAAAACAATTATAACATTGTGGAAATGAAGCTTTGTCTCTTCTGTGCCTGGGCTCAGTGCTTTTCCTTTCATATTAGTTATGCGCTGCACCAGAGAATGATGTAATCACTGTTCTCCCTGCCAAGCAGAATAATCAATTGCTGCAGCATCCCACAGCTCCTGTGTATGACTTATCCAGCTCAGTTTGATCAGTCAAGTCTTAATTTTTCAGAAATCTCTGTGTAATGTGGATCCAGCTTTCCCAAGGTCCTGAATTTTATAACAGTTTTTTCAGCAAAACCACTCTGCACAGGGATTAAACAGGTTATGATCCTGCATCATTGTAGCTACAGCATTTTCGAGGTATGTTTGGTTCAGATGCATGAAATCAAATGGTAGATTTTCTTTAAGGGACATCTTCAAAGTTATATACTAAAGAAATTGTCATAGTTGTCTAATTTATTACTACGATCAATATGTGTCACATATTATATGACAGCTTGTGTGTTTCAATGAAGTATGATGGATGAAATTAACCTCTTGCAGGTAGCCTCTCCTTTATCCAACGGTCTATTCCACCGCGCCATTGCAGAGAGTGGAGCTATAACAATGCCAGGCTTTGTGGTCAGAAAACCTGAAGATCTAATTAATGCCCAAAATGTAAGTATAATCTCCCAGTATTTGTTATAAATGGATGGAAGTAGCCCATTGATCCACATAAAAATAACAAGCTTTTGTTCCTTAGGATATGGTATATGGAATGGAAGAAGAGGAAAATACACTTAGAGGGTTGTTCTCATTTCAACAAATTAATGGTATTGTTTGCATGATGAAAAATTATACATTTTTCCAATATGCCTTCTGTATCAATGTCTTGCGGTTTTCTAGATCTCTGCTTGCTGTCATTCTGTAGAAAGCTTCTACGTTGACTTCCAGTGGACAGAAATCTGACCATGGTCACACAGGTGCACATCATGTTAGTTTCAAAGTGTACGCAATGCTGTGTGATATAATGAGCCGTGGACATATGTGACCATGGTCAGATCTCTGTCAACTGGAAATAAACAATGAAGCTTCCAATAGATTGACAGGAAGCAGAGATGTAGAAAACAGTGAGGAATGGATACAGAAAGTATATTGAACATTGTATAACTTTTCATTACACAAACAATAACGTTTATTTGCAGAAGAGCAGAAGTTTAACAGCGTTTTGAACTTTGAACTTTCAGACACCATAAGTCACCATTCACTACAGGTTTTAATGGCAGTCTACCATTATTTTTTGACAATTATCTTGACTATCTCATGCATAAATTTGACTTGCAAGTATTTAGCATATGCTTGGTCATGCAGATTGTCATTTAATTGCTTTGTTACAATTTTACTTCCTAAAATCAAAATATGAAATAGTATTTTATAAATCTACCTTTGGCTTTAAACACACACTGAATCCTTTTGAGCATGCTCTAAATCGGATTCAAGCCCGTTTTGACCAAAAACTCGCAAACTGATCCCAGTTTTCTTCTTCACGTTCCCAATGTTGGTGCTTACTGGAAGATTCACTTGGATACAAAGACAGCTTTTGCTTCAAATGGGTATTCTCATCTGGGCATTTACATCCAGATTGAGAAACAAGACTGTGTCCTTGGAAACAACCACCTCTGCTGGATGGATTGCACAAAGAAACAAAAGGTTTTTGTATATGGAATGTCCGGGAGTTACTGCATGTCCCACAGCCGCCCTGTAGTAATGAATGCTGAATCCAAGTGGTCAGGCAGTGCCTGTCTGGTCACTGCTGCCAAAATCTGAGGTGGTCGTAACCGAGGAAGCCATATCATTTCTAAGGGACAGAATGACTACATTTATGAGAAATTATATTCACACAGGAACTTTTTTTTTAATAACATCCAATCGAACAAATGTTTACATATGGCAAATGAATTCAATTAAATGTAACTGCCCATATGGGATTACCCCTTTAACTCTACCAACAAGTGTGGGGACCAAACCAGAAATTCTATTTTATTGTCACTGAACCATTTCTTCACCAAATTATACATGTTAGGATTGGAACATTATGTAGTCCTTTACATACCAAACATACTGCAGTCTGCAAAGTAAATCATCTTGTAGGATACTCACATTTGACTCAGAAGACCTACATTGACCCTTGTTAAGTATTTAACAGCTTTGGATGGTATGCGTATAGAGATTCATTTACAGAATTTTGGCCCCACACTATAGAATGTTTTGCATAAAAAAACTAGATGCAGTGGAAATGTCAATGATCAAATCTATTATTAAGTTTCTATCCGCCATCTCCAGAAACAGCCTATCTCTAGCACTTCCCTGCCTTTTATAGAGTGGGGTCACATGTCCCTACTGGTCAAATTATCTGAAAACTGGTCTATTTTTTCCTAGAAGCATTAATAACTTATGCACCGCACCTAGTAGTCTCATTTCTGGTTCACTAACAGTTAAACTGCAGTGATTGACAGAATCCTTATCCTATCAGTATTTGAACCAGGATTTTGACATCACACAAATGGTTCTTATCGCACAAACTTATCCTCACCGCTTGTTATAGTTCACACAGACAATTAATATCTGTTATTTTCTGACCCTTTGGCATGTCTTCCTGGTTATAACTATTGTGTACTGATTTGGTACTTTTTTGTAGTCTAGGTTTCTGACTTGGCTCTGGCAACTTTTAAAATAAGTCGGTAGGGAAATCTGTAGTGTTCAATTTTAGTTTTCAGCCTGTTTCATCTATGTGTTCCCAGTCTTCCCGTTTACACCATCTCTATATGCTAGATGGGCTGCATCTCAATGAGGAGACTACAGCTGTTTTAGTGGAAAAAATGGCTACAAGGTTGGAGGAATGTTTAAACTACAGTACTAGGGGGAGGGTAACTACACTTTTACAGAGCAAGACAGTTTAGATAGGGAGCTGGAAAGAGTTATGGTACATGGGGGAGGGGTGAACCAGAGGAATAAAGATAAAGAAAACTGTGCGCATAGCACAGACCTCTGCAATACAAACCCTAGATAATGATGTCTTTTATAGAGACCCCTGATGAATGAATGGCAAATGAAATGCGTCGGGTCCTAGGGTGCTGTGTGTGTGGTTGGCAGGAGCTATGATAGACACAGTCAGATTCAGTACAATCCAGTCAGTCTAGCTAGGAGTCCGTGGAGTAAAATCAAAGATGAATGGCTGAATGAAAGAGTTCTATTGCAGTCTATTAGTCCATAGCACACTGCCAAATCGCTGTGAAGTGGTGCTTACAAAAATAAAATACAGGATTAGAGAATGGGATCGGCACCACTAAAGTAAAAAGCATTCAATGACGGCCAAAGCTGTACCAAAAACTACTAAAATTATGAATGAACACAGATGTACGCTATATGACCAAGGATATACAATTTTATTAATAATACAAAAAGAGCACAGCAAGAACAAACAGCAATATGGTATACATTCGTATATTTATTGGTACCTATTTTATGTATTTTTCACATTTTGCCTCTTTATGTATTTATTATGAGTGAGTTACATGTGTTTATCTATTGATGCATTTATATGGGTATTCATGAGGTCATTTTCATCACTGACATGACATGTTTGCACGGCCGGCAACTTAAGGGGTGTAACTATCTCTCATTAGTCAACTACTAACCTGTAATAGTTGTGGCATACACTACATATGCACGCGGCACTGTATTTATCACACATTGTCACAATATTGGCCACAGTTCCTTTTCACCACACCTTCTTTTTACTTTTTTTTTTGTTTTCCGCATCTTTATTTTGTCATGGTTGCACCGTTCCGATGGACAATGTGTACATGCCGGCCGCTCAATATATGTAGGGCATTAGCACGAATTTTTTACATCGTGCGGTGTTGGCGGCATGAGCAAATTACTTACCTCCACTGGCGCTATTGCGACTATTCTCCGGATAGTTTTTTCACTCGCTGAGCGCGTCACTTCCCACGCCGGAGAGTCACGTGTTGATCTGGGCCCAGCTGAATCCATCAGGAACTCATTCCCCATAAATGGAGACTGCACAGTCGTATCAGCACCCTGAGGCAGCCATAGAGCGATTAGCGATATCACAGTAGGGGTCTTCTCCCCCAGCTCGCGTTTGTTACTCCTTCCCCCCACGCGCATTCTCGACGACGAGGACTTTGAGCATACCGCAAAAGGGAAAACCGCGCGTGGACCCTGGCTTGTGCCCACACACTTTTTTCCAGGTGTTTTGGGGGTTTTTCCCCATACTTGTATACTTGTACACTTATCAAACCGCAATCTGGTTTTGGGGACATGAAGGTTCCAATCTGCATTCAATATTGCGTACATTGCCTCTACACTTGATCGCAGCAGGAGGGTTCTCTGCACGAGTAGCGGGGCTGAGTAGGTGTGTGTTGCAGATGACACCAGCACTATATATTGCTGGAAGTTGCTCTGCTGTGAACGTTCTGATGATTTGTGTGCTTGCACCTTTTTAATGGTTTTGTGAGGCTGTGCATGTTGGGTGAATGTGTAGGGCTACTCACAAACCCGAAAAAGTGTGTAATAAGTGGGGGTGAGAGTGTACGTGAGGGAAGGGGTCACATGCAATGACACCTGAAGGTGACCCAAAAAGGTGAAAAAAGAGTGTGCGAAACCTGAAACAGTGAAAAGGAAAAAGATTAATAAAACCACTCCCCTAGTGACTGCTGAAGAAAAAGTGAAAGAAAGTAGGTAAGTAAAGATGAATATGAGAACATGATTACCTTTTATAAAAACCTCCAAAGAAGAAGTCCTCATTCATGCCTTCCGGGGCTTTACATTTTAGACGATATATCCATTTTGTTTCCGCCCGTAAAAGGGCCGGTACAAGATCTCCTCCCCGAATATTTAACTGTAATTTTTCAAGTCCAATGAGGCGAAGGCCACGAGGATTGCCCTGATGGCATTGAAGGAAGTGTCTGGCCACAGTTGTAAGGGTTTACCCTGCCTGAGATCCTGGTTTGGATTGATAATAGTGGAGATATGTTTTTGGGAATACGTTTCCTGAATTCTTGTGTGGTTTGACCAACATATAACATGAAGCAGGGGCACTGAAGACAGTAAATAATATTCCGAGAGCGACAATTAATGAATGACTGTAAATGATGTTTTTCTTGGTTCTTCGGATGGCAAAAGACATCACCGCAGGCAATCAAGGGACATATTGAGCAATCCCCACACGGCTGAGTGCCCGTGAGTCGCTGTCCATGTCCCAAGGGCGTAGTTGGTCTTTGAAAGTGACTATGTGTGAGAGTGTCACGAAGATTCCTCGCCCTTCTAGCTATCAAGCGTGGTTTGTCTGGAATATGGGGTATGAGCCTGCAGTCACTCTTCAAAATTCCCCAATTCTTGGACAGAATACGGTACACATCTTGCCATTGATTATTAAAATTGGCCACCAAGACTGGCTTGTCATCTCTCTGTTTGGTTTGTGGCTGGAAAGTCATACTTCGTTCAGTTTTACATGCCCTCTGATAGGCCCTTGATATTATTTTGTGGGGATACACTTGTGCAGAGGAAGGGGTTCTCTGCAGGTAGGGGGAGCTGGTTGTAGCCTCGGGTCAAACGAAGACCCGAGGCTACCATGGCAACCGATGACGTTCGGGGGAGCGACGATCGGAGGTAAGATGGCGGCGCCCATGCGCTGCCATGCTTACAGTGCCGGTGGCGACTTTGCCGGCGGCAGGGAACAGGTTAACACCCGCGATCGGTGCAAGCACCGACCGCGGGTGTTAGCAATGGGTCTTTGCTGCGATATGCAGCAAAGCCCATCTCTGTATGAAGAGGGCTCAGCCCGTGAGCTCTCTTCATACACCCTTCATAGCTCTGCAGCGGATATATCCGCCACAGAGTGTGAAGGGGTTAAATGCATCAGTTGCGGACGTTAGGAGCGTGAAGGGGTTAAAGACGGACCAAAAACGCCATGTGTGGGATCACCCTTAGGGTGATGCCACACATGGCGTTTTGAAACCGTTTTGGTCGTTTTTAAGGAATCCGTTAAAAACCGCATACGTTAAAAAACGCATCAGTTTTTTTAAACCGCATCCGTTTTTGACAGGTTTTCCAAATTTGCGTTTTTTAACCCATGTGTTTAACAGAGTGCTTAAAAACGGACCAAAAACGCTTTCAAGACGCCATGTGTGGCATCACCCTGAGGGTGCGTTCACACGTTGCAGTTAAAACTGCATCGCAATCTTTGAGGTGGTTTAGGTGCGTTTTTTTGTCAATTTATTACAGGTTGAAACATAACTGAATGAGTTAATTTGATTTTGAAAGGGAAACCTGTTCACTCGTTCAGTTCATGTCTTTCACCTGTTAAATTGACAAAACTGCACCTAAAACCACTTCAAAGTTGATTGCCATGCAGTTTTAACTGCAACGTGTGAACACACCCTTAGGTGCAGTTTTGTTAATTTAACAGGTGAAAGACATGAACTAAACAGAGATGAGCGAGCACTAAAATGCTCGGGTGCTCGTTATTTGAGACAAACTTTTCCCGATGCTCGAGTGCTCGTCTCGAATAACGAACCCCATTGAAGTCAATGGGAGACTCGAGCATTTTTCAAGGGGACCAAGGGTCTGCACAGGGAAGCTTGGCCAAACACCTGGAAACCTCAAAAAATGATGGAAACACCACGGAAATGGACAGGAAACAGCAGGGGCAGCATGCATGGATGCCTCTGAGGCTGCTTAATCGCACCATTATAGGCAAGAACCTCCAAGGCGTACAGCGCCAGTTCGTGCCACATGTCCAGCTTTGAAACCCAGTAGCTGTAGGGAGCTGTGTGATCATTTAGGACGATGGTATGGTCAGCTACGTACTCCCTCACCTTCTTTCTGTAAAGATCAGCCCTACTCTGCTGAGTCTGGGGACAGGTGACAGTGTCTTGCTGGGGTGACATAAAACTGGCAAAGGCCTTGTTAAGCGTACCCCTGCCAGTGCTGGACAAGCTGCCTGCTCGCCTACTCTCCCTCGCTACTTGTCCCGCAGAAGTACGCCCTCTGCCGCTAGCGCTGTCAGAAGGGAAATACTGTTTCAGCTTGTGCACCAGGGCCTGCTGGTATTCATGCATTCTCACACTCCTTTCCTCTCCATGCTTGTACCATGGGTCCAGGAGAGTGAATACCCAGTAATCGGTGCTGGAATAAATTCTTTGACCGCGAGGGTCACGGGAAAGGCAGCCTAGCATGAAATCTGCCATATGCGCCAGAGTCCCAACGCGCAAGAATTCACTCCCCTCACTGGCCTGACTGTCCATTTCCTCCTCCTCCAACTCCTCTTCTTCTGCCCATACACGATGAACAGTGAATGACTGAGCTAACATTCTCCTCCTCTTCCTCCTCATCCTCCTCCACCTCCTCCGATATGCGCTGAGAAACAGACCTGAGGGTGCTTTGGCTATCAACAAGGGAATCTTCTTCCCCCGTCTCTTGTGACGAGCGCAAACCTTCCGACTTCATGCTGACCAGAGAGTTTTTCAACAGGCCAAGCAGCGGGATGGTGAGGCTGATGATGGCGGCATCGCCACTGACCATCTGTGTTGACTCCTCAAAGTTACTCAGCACCTGACAGATATCAGACATCCACGTCCACTCCTCATTGTAGACTTGAGGAAGCTGACTGACCTGACTACCAGTTCTGGTGGAAGTTGGAGGCGGCGCTGCGCTGCCCTGAGAGTGGCAGCATCTGTGCTGGACTTCCTGAAATGCGCACAGATGCGGCGCACCTTTGTTTGCAAATCAGAAAGATTGGGGTATGTCTTGAGGAACCGCTGAACTATGTATTCGTCCGAGCAACGAGCAGTTTCGAGTACGCTAATGCTCGAACGAGCATCAAGCTCGGACGAGTATGTTCGCTCATCTCTAGAAATAATGTCAGGACTATGCTTGGACCCTGATGTTCGGAATCTGTTAGGTCCATCCACTTTGATTACCTATAGCCTATAAACCCACAGGGGACGACTAGTTCACAGCCATTTTGTCTCATGTAAAAAGCGCACCTGGTTGGATGCCTGCAGGGATGTAATGCTGTAGTGGCCGCATTGTATGCCCATTTATAAAAAGTCGGGAAGACTTTTACTTCCGATGTGACAAATGACCAGTATGTTTTGGAAATTGGGACAGGACCTTGTTTCAGTGTGAGGCCAGGTGGATCTTATGTTTGAACACTGTGGCACCGAAGGGTCTCAATGAGGCCCTCAGTTACACTTGCTTTCTATGATTTTTACCATATGGTGTGCATAATGCTATTTCTCTTGCTTGGTCAATTAATTGCAACTGATATGTGGCTTATGTATTAGTTGTGTGGATTCTCTTGCTTAATGCTTATTATCTGGTCCATAAAAGTTCCATGCATTGTACTTCATATTCCATGGGGGCATAATAGGGATTGTATGTGGAGTGGTTACGGGGAGGGTTATCACTATTTTGGAACACAATTTGATTGTTTCCTCCTCTGTCACTAAGTATAGTTATCTCCAAGGATGCTTACACATTCCCACCCCGCATGTGAGTCTATCACGCCTCTCTCCAATGACACAAGTGCAGATGATCCTATTGTGCAACGATGCATCATGGTGATGGGCGGATGCATGAGAGGAAGTCCGCTATTAGAGTGGTGCATGTGCACTTTCAGTTTGCACACATCAGCAAAAGAACCCAAATGCCAGTCTGGCTGGGTTGTAAGGGGGAGTGTCACGAAATGCCCTCGTGATCAGAGAAGACAAGCACTCAGCAATATTTCTTGAGTTTTATTCCAATACAGCAATCAAGTTACATTTCAGTTAAGTCCAATGGAAGAGCACCGCAGCTTGCTTTCCAGACAAAGGTTCCTCAACAACTGCTTCTAAACAAGTTTTCAAACAACAGCCCCACACCCAAATTCATCCCCACCTCCTCTGCTATCTGGTTATCACCTGGTAGGGGTGGGAATTTATTACCCTAGTACAGGAAACCCTCACTGGAGCTATCACTGTCACTGAGACTTCTGGAGGAGAGTAGAACATTCCAGGACTACAAACCTCCAGAGGTCCATGTTACACACATGATTATATATGAATACACATGTAACACAATATAAACACCATATAGTGATACATATCATGAATACGCCACAGCATATCAAGAAAACGTCACAGCCAACCGTGACACGGAGGAACTTTTTTCTGCCTTATGTCCAGTATAACTCAGGGACAGTTTAGTTGTGAGGGCAAGCTTGGGACCGCAACTGGTGGGGACCAGGTACAACGGTACTAGGGATGAAAAAGTTACATTTATACCAGGACCTCCTGCTACCTTACTCCTATCTGTGACTGGGACATCTTGTATTGTATAACTGGGTGAGACCATTTTGTTTTAATTTTCATATAATTCTGTCCCATAAAGAGACCCCTGGGGTGTAAAATCCCCTTACACACTTTAATAGGGATTTTAATAAAGACAAACAATTGAAACAAAACCCTCTCCTGAGGGATAGACATAAGCAAACCACTTCTCATAATCAAGAGATCATTACTTTTTCCACGTACAGCAAACAATATACAAAAGTTACTCACTCTGTAAATAACCCAAAATATGTGTGATATTGTAACAAACCGCGTAAGATTTTCTCCTAGTCTATATGTAGATCGTACCAATAGTATGTTATTTCAGTGTTTCCACACCTCTGGTTCATTTAAATGTGGACATACGCGATGTACTGCATGTAATCATACGAACAGATATTATACATTTACGTCTACAGTCACAGGTACTAACTATCCAATTTAAAACATACATTAATTGGACTACCCCCTATGCTATATATTTGGTTACTTGTACCCATTGTAACATACAATATGTAGGTTGTACGGCATACGGTTGTACGACATAAAGTTTGCATACGGAGACATCTGTCAGACACAACCAACAATAAAGTAAATGTGTCAGTGCTTTCAAGACATTTCCAGACAGTTCACAATAAAGACACTACACATTTAAAATGGCAGGGCATAGAAAAAGTAACTAAACCTATAAGAGGTGGAGATCATGGTAAGAAATGATTCCACAGAGAATCTTATTCAATTTTAAATCTGCAAACAAGGCAACAAAATGGCATTTATTTAAGGCAAGATCTAATTCACTGTTATTGAGATTGTAGGAATTGTATATGTATTAAGCGTTGCTATGTATTTTTTATAATCCATTTCTTTAATTGCTGTGTGAAAACCCGTTTGCCGTTTCCTCTATTGTATTTGTCTATTAAGTAGTTGTCTGGATCATGTGATCTGTTACTAGCATGTGACCAGTCACCCACCTTTAATAAATTATGTGATTACAGCAAATGACCTTGACGAAAACACCTTTGTTTAAACGCGTTGATCTGTGTATCCTTTTTTGCACATGGCAATATTCTGGATTTTAAAGACAGGAGGTCAATTGATGTTAAGAGTTTATTCACAAGAATACCACATAATGTAGGGATACAGGCCATTTGTAGCCTGTTAATGAAGGCAGACAAGAAGGCAGAGTACACAGAATTTGTGTGTGAGGCGTTGTTTTTCATACTTACACATAATTCCTTTCAGCACAATAATGTCTGGTATGGTCAGAAAGAGGGTATAACTATGGGGACACCAGTCTCCTGTACATATGCTAACCTCTTTCTGGCCATATTTGAAGATAAATAAATTTTTTCAGAAAATAATCCATACCTTGTGAACATCCATGTATACAAACGGTATGTGGATGATGTTTTCATGGTATGGAGAGGTTCTGATCAAGAATTCCAGGAGATGGTGGAATATTTAAATCTCCAAAATGGAATGGAATTTCACTTACTGTATCGGTGGCCACCGTTTAGAAATTTAGATTTACAGTCTCATTTGACTTCACACCTCAAGCAGAAATTATCAAGAAGGCTATAAGAACTAATTGGCATATCATTGAAGCCGATAAAGATCTAGGCACTTTAGCATCCAGAGGTCCTTTAGTAACATTTCGTAGGGGGAGAACTATTAATTCTGAATTTGTTTCTAGTGGTTTTTATCTGAAAGTAGATACCGTATATACTCGAGTATAAGCCGAGGCCCCTAATTTGACCACAAAAGCCTGGTAAAACCTAGATTTTTTTTTACTCAAGTATAAGCTGAGTTTGGGTTTTCAGCACATTTTTTGTGCTGAAAAACTAGGCTTATACTCGAGTATATATGGCAATTGGATAAAAGCAGAGATAACAAAGTTCAGAGGTGTATAGTGTAAAATTGGTTTAGGACTGGAGGATCTCCTCTTCCTCCTGGAAAACGCAGTATTGAATAGTGTCTTATTAATTGACCAGCAGAAACATTTGCAACGTTCATATAGGGTACACCAATTCCAATTAAAGGTTGGTACTGTATTCTTGCAATATCAAGAATGTCATATACAGTATATGCTTCAGTGTCCATGTGGAAAAGTATGACATCTAGAAACATCAAGATTAGACTTAATGAACATAGATGTGCCATTAGATCATATCTAAAGAAGATAAAAATAAAAAGTATGGAGAAACAACAGTAGCGAGGCACTTTTTAGATGCCCATCATCAAGTATCCGATCTTAGATGGGTGATAATCGAGGAAGTAGAAGGTAGTGATAACTAACAAGTCAAATTATGACTGTTACAAAGAGAAGTTTACTGGATTAGTCGTCTTGAGTCCAAAGGGTCTAAATGAGGAATGTAATTATAAAGTATTCTTGAAATAAAATATAAAATATTAAGGGAGAGTGCAATATAATCGCTTTTTAATGTCAAAGTATCGTATAATGTACCTCATGTTAAGACCATAGATATATTATATGTTATCGATCGCATTGTAAATTTATTTATAATTGGATGTGCCTTTTTTAAACTTATATTATATGTAGCACTGGCTTCCGGTTAACAGGGTTTGAATAACCTTGGAGGAGGAACGTGTCCCTGAGGTCTCCGAACAAGTGAGTGATATGATCGGCGAATTAGGCGACTTAAAAAACTAGATGTATAGTGTACACACACTCACAGAAGTTTAAGAATATCTGCTAGCCGATAACTGCATAAAAGAAAGGAAATGCTTAGCTGTATGAAAATTCATAAGAAAATGTATGTATACAGGCGGTCCCCTACTTAAGAACACTCGACTTACATACGACCCCTAGTTACAAATGGACCTCTGGATATTGGTAATTTATTGTACTTTAGTTCTAGGCTACAATAAACAACTAAAACAGTCATCAAATGTATCTGTAATGAAGCTTTAGTGTTAAAGGGGTTATCCGGGACCATAAAAATTCTCCAGATGCTCCCAGTATTCATAGTTCATAATCCTAATGACCATACCTTACCTTGATTCAAACTTTGAATCCTCCCCGCATATACAGTTACACATCAGCCTGCAAATGTTTACAATCTCAGCTTCCTGTATAGAGGTTTTTGTGCTGCAGAAACTACATTCCCCACAGTGCATTGTGCTGTAAACACAGCAGGGATTGTATCCACCCATTCCAGCCTACACGGTGCTGGCAACCCCGCCCACTACACCTTCCAGGCTCTGCTGCATTCCGCCTACTACACCTTCCTGTTTCCTGCCTAGTGCACAGATAATGAAAACATTATAAAACCTATATACTGATCCCCGTGATCGTACTGACCCAAAGAATAAAGGAGACATGTCATTTGGGGCGTGAAGTGAAAGCTGTAAAATGCAAGCACACAAGAAAACGTCTCAAATGCAGTTTTTCACCGTTCTCACTGCATTCAGTACACGGCATGGAATATTCAATACCCTCACTGTGAAGTGCAATTTGTTACGCAAAACAAGCCCCCACACTGCCGGGCTTGGAGACAATTTTTTTTTACCTCATTTCAAATAAATAAAAGCTGGTTGTTGTGGTGTGTATGTGATTGGGGGATGCTCACATATGTTATGGGGGGTGTCTAAGATGTGATCATATGTGACCACCTCCATGAAACAACTGTGGACATCCCACAAGCTCATTTGCCATAATAGGGGGTCATTACATTTGTCTTAAGCTGTGGGTGGTCACATATGTAGTGGAGAGGATGGTCAAATATGAGGACCTCATATGTGACAAACATACCCTCCCCCCCACCACATATGTGTCGGCACATAGGAAGCTTATTTATGACCATTCCCCCACAACATATGTGAACACAAAGGAAGGCAGGCATGCGCAGAAGACGGAGTGAAGTGTCGCCCCGACTGCGCGTGTGTCATGAAGAATCGACACCGCCGGCCCCCAGACTCTGAAGAGGGCCAAAACCCCGCCTATCCGTCCCGCAGGAGTTGTGAGTGTCAGGATCAGTGGATCCTCTGGACCACCGCGGGAGATGTAACTAGGCAACACCCGGAACCGGAGCCTAGCGGCACCTGGTATTCACCAGAGCCCGCCGCAAAGCGGGTTGGACTTGCTGCGGCAGGATACCACTAGGTCGTTCCCAGGTGTGACTAGCCCACGGTGGCAGCCGGGGTCGAGGTACCTTAGCAGATGACAATCTCGTAGACAGGTTCAGGCACAGGGTCAGGGCAGGCGGCAGAGATGCAACGTCAGGTCCAAGTCCGGGGTCAGCAACAGGAGGTCCAGGCAGAAGGGGATGGGAACACAGGCACAGGAACACAGCAACACGGAGGAACACGGGAAACACAGGACTTGGGAGCGGAGACACACAGGAACGCAGGAAAACGCAGGAAAACACAGGAACGCAGGAATACTCGCTTGGAAGCTTTCTCTAAGGCTATGAGGCACAAAGATCCGGCAAGGGTCACAGGAAGGGGAAGAAACTTATAGCAGGCCAGCGGCAATTATTGGCGCGCTGGCCCTTTAAATCTAAGAGTGACGGCGCGGGAGCCAGGGAGGACATCGCGGGAGCCAGGGAAGGTGAGCGGGACCCGGGACCGGGGGCAGCAGCAGGAACACGGGTGCGCCCGCGGTCCGAGACATCGATCGCGGGAGCACCCGTGACAGTACCCCCCCCCCTTCGGCCTCCCCCTCTTCTTTTTACGGCCAATAAACCTCTGGAGGAGAGTCCGCTCCAAAATGTTCTCTTCGGGCTCCCAGGATCTCTCCTCAGGCCCGAACCCCCTCCAGTCTACAAGAAAGAACCGCTTACCCCTCACGAACTTCATGTCCAGAACTTCCTTAACCTCATAGACGTCCGGGGAATCCGCCTCAGGAGCAGGAGGAGGGGATTGTTGGGAGAAACGGTTCAGGATGACAGGTTTCTGGAGGGAGACATGGAAGGAGTTCGGTATGCGCATAGAAGGAGGAAGGCGGAGTTTGTAGGCCACTTGATTGATGCGCTTGATTACCTCGAAAGGACCAAGGAACCGGGGACCGAGCTTGTAGCTAGGTATCTTGAGTCGGACGTATCTGGAAGATAACCATACTTTTTCACCAGGAGAAAAGACGGGAGGAGCCCGACGCCTCTTATCAGTCTGGGTCTTGATACGGTCTGTAGCTCGCAGAAGAGACTGGCGGGTCTGGTTCCAAATAGAGTTGAGGTCCAACAGCAGATCCTCAACCGCAGGGACATCAGAGGGAGTAGACAGCGGAAGAGGAGGGCGAGGAATACGTCCATAGACCACGAAGAATGGAGACAAGCCAGTAGACCCAGAGTCCAAGGAATTATATGAGAACTCAGCCCAGGGTAGGAGGTCAGCCCAGTTGTCCTGACGGGCTGAGACGAAGTGACGGAGATAGCAGCCCAAAGTCTGGTTCACCCTCTCCACTTGACCATTAGACTGAGGGTGGTAGGCAGAAGAAAAGTCAAGGTTGACCTGCAGTTGGTTACACAAGGAACGCCCGAATTTAGACACAAACTGGACTCCACGATCAGACACGATGTGCAGCAGAAGACCATGCAGCCGGAAGATATGTCTGAAGAAAAGGCTGGCAAGCTGTGGAGAAGACGGAAGACCTGGAAGAGGAACAAAATGTGACATCTTCGAAAACCGGTCCGTCACCACCCAGATGACAGTACAGCCCGAGGAGACAGGCAGATCAGTGACAAAATCCATTGCCACATGGGACCATGGGCGACTGGGTATCGGCAACGGTAATAACAGTCCAGCTGGCTTGAGACGAGAGGCTTTGTTGCGGGCACAGGAGGAGCAGGATCCCACAAACTCCCGAACATCTTTGACCAGGTCAGGCCACCAGGGCCGGCGCTATGGGTAGGCAAAGGTGGCAATTGCCCAGGGCCCCCAGGGAGAAAGGGGAGAATCTCTTCTTTCAAATGAATCTTGAATTTTGTTTCTAGGTGCTATGGATCCAGAGATATTCAGATTTAAAGTGAGAATATCAGGTGCCATATTTATATATAAATATCTTCGTTTTCCTACATTTTAGAAACACAAATTTAGATTCATATAAAAGAGGAGACTCTCTTCTTTCATAGGAAAAAAGAAGTGAGGTTCTATGAGTCACAGAACCAGAGATACAGCCCCCTGAAGTGTCTCCCCCATCTCCAGATTCTTAGCCATCAGGCTGCGGGAGCATTTGCTGCACACAGGACCTGCTGCACCTCACAGATAATGGAAATATTCACTTTATATGTTACTAGTACTACATTTTGAGAAGGGATAATATCAACTAATATTCATGTTTTTAACCCTTCTCTATGCAAATCTAAGAACACACTTTGGGCCACATGTATCAATCGTTTTTTTCTGTTGTTTTTGCGCCTTTTCATTCCAGATGTTTTGATGCGCCTAATGATATTCATCACTTGCGACTTTTCATTTAGGCGCAAAAACGGGCGCAAAAACACTCCAGCCCGAAGCTGGCGTTAACTGAGAAGAAAGCACTGAGCCCCTTTGCAGAACAGCTCATTTCTAGCAGCAAAGCTCAGCCAGACACTGCAGACACTAGAACAGATCATACAGACATGAGATACTCTGCAGACACTAGTACAGATAATACAGTCATTAGATACTCTGCAGACAGGAGCTGCAGACTCTATTTACACTTCATCACCTTCTATTTACAAAACATTCTGCAGAATCCTGAGCTCAAAGCAAGAGTGAAGAGAACGTTACAGAATGTTGCACATAGTACTGACAAGTGTCCCCCATGTCATTCTGCACAGTATCACCAGTGTGTCTGAGGGGGATACTGTGCAGAATTACAGCGGTGCAGCGGGAGACCAGCACTGGGGGATCCCCTCCAGGAGCAGCCAGTGCCCCGCCGAGAAAAGGCACTGCGGGGGAGGCCACTGGGTGCTGCTGTGAGTGTTATCTTCATTCTGGGCTGTGGGAGAAGCAGAGAGGAGCTTGTAGCAGGATCACATGTAAGTGCCTGAATCTAACACTGCGCCTAAACTGCGCCAAAATTGCGCCTAAACTGTGTTAAAGTAAAGTGATTTATAAGAGGCAGAAAATATACTTATCACAGATGGTTGTAGCTTGTGATAATTCTGGAAAACAGTGCGCCGGAATTTAGGCGCAACTACTACACCTAGACGCACAAAAGTGATAACTGTGGCCCATTCTCTCTTATTCCCTTTTATTTTGTGATAGTTATTTTTTGTTGGGAAAATTGACTGATACGATGAACATTCAATCCTCTTCGCCTAATGTGACTACACCGCGACCAGAACATGTCCATAAAGTTATATGTAACACCAAAAACACACACATGTTCTGGAATAAAGTTTTTATTTCCCATCATCCTCCATTATTTACACCTATGTTATGACATTCTCACTCTCATTCTTATGAAGCGCGGAGGGTTCTGTTATTATGCGGATAATACAATGGCGCACATCTAAATGTGACTTTTACCCCTGAGGAAGCCTGGTGACCCAGGCGAAACGCGTGGGGATCAGTGCCCCCAGTGCCACATCTGGATACCCTCCACTTAGGTAATACACAGGTTATTCCTTTACCTCTTGGATGCTGTATTGATTATATTATGCTCCACACTACTTACTAAGTTTATCATGCCTTATCAATATATGATATCACCTGTATTTACTTTTTTGTACTATTAACTACTATGCACTGGGGACTATGGTACTTTGTATAGCACCTTAAGTGCTTTTTAATAGTTTTTATACCTTACCTTTGTGTGTCTATGTAAATTAATAAAATTTTGTGATATTTACCTACTTATGGGCATCCGCCTTTTTCTCCAATTTTTGATATACGTTTCCTTGGATGCTTTTGCTGATACCCTTGACCCATAACTATTGGGTAAACTAAATGTGACTTTTATTATCTCATTAGAGAGGTTTATGGATATATAGTTATTTATTTGGGTTACCATTGTGTAAGGAACAGACAATGATACATCTGTGTGAATTTTCTGCAGTTCCCTTTGCTGCATATTTTGGTGAATATCCACATGTGGGGTCTGTATGCTCTCCTCACATCTTACTGTTTTAGGAAAGTAGATTTTCTTTATATAAGTATCTGGATTTGTACATATTTTAGAGTAAATTTTGAATGTTAATTGCCAAATGCATCGCCTGGTTGTCTGCTTTCAAAATTATATAGGTTTTATGGCGCCTTTACTTTTTATTCTGTTTTATTGATATACTTTGCAGGTTGTGACTGTCTAAAAATGTCTAGCTGAAAAGCAGATATCTAGTTATTACAGTTTTAGTGATATTATGTGGATTTATTCATGTGAACATATCAATAGGGCACATTTGTGAACTCTACAAATGTCTATGTTTGGATCAAATTTTTTGCCTTCAAAGTCAAATTTTAAGTATTTTTAATAAAATGTTTCAATTTGAATCAAAATTGCATGAAGGCGCCTATGTCTATAAAATCTTTGATGCAATTTTGAAAATGGGGCAAGTGTCTGCTTTCAGAAAATATTGGTCCCTCTCCCCAATGGGCCTCACAGTCTAATCAACCTACCAGTAATTTTTTGGAGTGTGGGAAGAAACCGGAGGACCCGGAGGAAACCCACGCAGACACAGAGAGAACATACAAACTCTTTGCAGATGTTGACTAGCGCTGCAAGGCTGTAGTGCTAATCACGGAGCCACCATGCTGCCCATAAATCTCCCTATCATTTATCTATCTCCTATAAAATTCGCCCATATTACAGTTTGTTTTACCATACTAAAGGAGCCTCTTGCTGACTGTGACTGGTCATAAAATAGTTTTATTTTGGGGCCCCACTTTTAGTTTTGCCCAGGGCCCCACTTTGTCTAGAACCGGCCCTGCAGGCCACCAGTAGTAGCGGGAGATGAGGGCCACGGTGCGTTGCACCCCAGGGTGCCCAGCCACACGGGAAGAATGTCCCCAAGACAAAATCCTCTTCCGAAGAGCAGGTCTAACATATGTCTTGCCAGGAGGTAGCTGCCGAAGATCAACAGGAGCTGCAACAACAAGCTGGTCCGGAGAAATTATATGCCGAGGAGCTGGTTCCTCTCCAGTCACATCAGAGGCACGGGATAGAGCATCAGCCTTGACGTTCTTGTCAGCCGGACGAAAATGTATTAGCAGGTTGAAACGGGAAAAGAACAATGACCACCGGGCTTGCCTGGGATTCAGGCGCTGGGCTTACTGGAGGTATAACAAGTTCTTGTGGTCAGTGTACACACATACAGGATGAAGAGCACCCTCCAGGGCAAGTTTAATGGCCAAGAGCTCTCGGTCACCAATCGAATAATTTCTTTCAGCTGGGGAAAATGTTTTTGAAAAGAAGCCGCAAGTGGAAGTTCGGCCCCTGGGCCCTTTTTGGGTGAGGACCGCTCCAGCTCCCACGGAGGACGCATCCACCTCAAGAAAGAAAGGTTTGTCGGTATGAGGACTAGAGAGTACTGGAGCTGAGGCAAAAGCGGACTTTAACTTGGAGAAGGCCTCTTCAGCTGTAGGAGACCAGGAACGTGGATTGGCACCCTTCTTAGTGAGGGCCACGATGGGAGACACCACAGTGGAAAAATGGGGAATAAACTGTCGATAATAATTTGCAAACCCCAGGAACCTCTGTATGGCTCGGAGGCCCTCTGGGCGAGGCCACTGAAGAACTGCAGACAGTTTTGCGGGATCCATCTGGAGGCCTTTGTCGGAAATTATATAACCAAGAGATGGAAGACTGTGCTGGTGAAACTGGCATTTCTCCAGTTTGGCGTAGAGATGGTTGGCACGAAGTCGATCAAGAACTTGGCATACGTGTCTCTGGTGGGATTCAAGGTCCGGAGAGTGCACCAGGACGTCATCCAGGTAGACCACGACACATGTATAGAGGAGGTCCCGGAAAATGTCATTAACAAATTCTTGAAAGACAGCAGGGGCATTACACAGTCCAAAGGGCATCACTAAATATTCAAAATGCCCATCCCGGGTATTAAACGCCGTCTTCCACTCGTCACCTTTGCGGATCCGGATGAGATTGTAAGCACCCCGAAGATCCAGTTTGGAGAACACCTTGGCGCCGCGCAGGCGATCAAAGAGTTCCGTGATCAACGGCAAGGGGTATCGGTTTTTAACCGTAATCTTATTAAGCCCATGATAGTCTATACAGGGACGTAACGAGCCGTCTTTCTTGGTGACAAAGAAGAATCCTGCACCAGCCGGAGAGGAGGACTTGCGTATGAAACCCCTCTTAAGATTCTCCTTGATGTATTCAGACATAGCAGCCATCTCAGGAACAGAAAGCGGATAGACCCTACCTCTGGGGAGAGTAGCACCCGGAAGGAGATCCACAGGGCAATCATAGGAACGATGTGGAGGAAGCGTCTCAGCTTGTCTTTTGGAAAACACATCTGCGAAGTCCATATACGGATCGGGAAGTCTCTGCTGGGATTTGTGAGACAACGTAGAAGTCCTGACAGGCAGTGGATGAAGGACCCGCATGCAATGTGAGGAACAATCCGGACCCCAACGGAGAATCTCTCCAGAAGACCAGTCCAGAACAGGGGCATGAAGCTGCAGCCAGGGGAGGCCCAGCAGTAGAGCAGATGTGCTTTGGGGCAGCACAAAAAAGGAAAGTCTCTCTTGATGTAGGGCACCAACTTGCAGAAGCAGGGGTTCCGTGCGAAACCAGATGGGCACGAAGAGAATCTGACCATTGACCGAGGCAATGGACAATGGCTTCTCGAGACGAACCACCGGGAAGTGATGCTGAGAGACCAAGGCTGCATCCACAAAGTTCGCTGTAGAGCCAGAATCCAGGAAGGCAGAAACCTGGATCTGGGTACCGGTGCCAGCGCTGAGGAGCACGGGAAGAGTCAGACGTGGAGAATCTGTACTTACACCTAGGGACGCCTCTCCCAAGAAGCCTAGGTGCTGGCGTTTCCCGGACGTTGAGGACGGACAGGACAGGAACTGATGAAGTGCTCTGGGCTGGCACAGTACAGACAGAGGTTCTCCTGTCGTCGTCTTGAACGCTCCTGTAGGGAGAGCCGAATTCTGTCCACCTGCATAGGTTCCTCAGCAGACAATTAGTGCACTTTTCCCCACCTCAAGGGCTGTACCCAGAAGATGGACTTTGTCAGTAGAGACCTTCTGTGAGACTTTTGCCAGATACTCCAGGGAAAAGTTGCTATTGCTATTGACTATTATTTTGCACTTAATGCCTTCCTCTTAGGTATGGACATTCTGTTTGCACTTCCATGCCTTTTCTTTGCGGGAAAAGAGACATTTGCTATCATGCTACTCTGAGTAGCCTATCTATCTGTAACGTTATGTTATAAGATGTGTACCCATTAGGCTCCTAAGCCAATGTGAGTTTACAAAAATGTTTGCACACTGTCATATATGCCAGTAGTCTGCATTAACCCTTTCATAGGCTTTTCAGGTTGTAGTGTGGCTGTGTCGGACCGTCTTTTATGTAAAACACTGACCGCTACCTGATCCCTCAAACTGAGGTTTGCACATGGGGGTAGTCCGTAAACTGCGGGTCTTTAGGGGACCGGGGGTGTTACACAGATAGCACCTGGATGCCACTCATACATGGGTAAGGTTGTCAGTCAGGAGGTACTCGTGTCGCATATGCTAATGCAATGCAGATAGACACCATATAATTGCCGCCAGGGAAGAAGTGTTGATAAAACAAATATACAGGCCTTGGTGCAAGGAGTGGATTACAGGACATGACACCACACCTTTCCTACTGTACAGTTCGGTTTAATGGCGTCAGCGACCAACTGTCATACAGCTACATATATTTTTGTCTTAGTCCGACACCAACCCAGGTGCCTGTCTCCAGGACCATGGGCGGTTTGTCCCTACACCTCACATAGCCTGCACTTCCTAGAAGTGCCCTTAGCCCCCTCTGTGCCCCAAACCATCTGTAGTCGAGCCGAGGGCGGCTCTTTCAATTGCCCCCGGGGTATGCAACACCCTCGCCGATGCAATGGCGAGGTAGTGCTTGCGAATACGCATAGTTATGAAGCAAGATTTATGAAAGAAAGATCTATGTTATATGTTTTAGACTCTTCTCCTATTGCAGAGGGTCCTGGAGAACCCGAGGGAGATAGTTGTTTTGTCCGTGGACATGGCCAGGGCTTTCGTTTCAATAGAGTGGTGGTATGTGGAGAGTCCTGGAATATTTGGGAATTGGGCATGAATTTCAGATATGGAAAGATATTTCCAATGCTGTTTGAGCTAATATAGAGATAAGAGATGGTACTAATCTGCTTGCCCATTTATTTCAGTACAAGGATGGAATAAAGAGGCCTCGTTGCCTTTATAAGAACATACAAAGGGAAGTATTTTAGAGAGATTGTGTGGGGGAAACGGTGAGAGAAAGAATTTGGAATGATAAATAAAGAAAAAGGAATGAGACAGTGATAAATTTTTATACTGTATCTTATCAGGCAGAAGATAAAATAACAAAATAAGGCAGTGCAATACTTTACATTATGCAGAGAAATCAGCAGGAAGAGGAGATGGGAGGTGTAAATCTCCAACTTTGTCATTTCGGTATAGATGCTCATTTGCATATTACAAAGGTGATTTATCATAGTATCATAGTATATAAGGCTGGAAAAAGACGCAAGTCCATCAAGTCCAACCTTTAAGAATTAAATAAATGTTTTATCCCCATAACCGGTGATATCTTTGCTCTCCAGAAAGGCATCCAGGCCTCTCTTGAACATGTACATAGAGTCCGCCATGACAACCGCCTGCGGCAGAGAGTTCCATAGGCTCACTGCTTGTACAGTAAAGAACCTTTGTCTATGTTGATGGTAAAATCGTCTCTCCTCTAGGCGTAGAGGATTCCCCCTTGTCCTGGTGACAGGACTAGGTATAAAAAGATCTTTGGAGAGATCCTTGTACTGTCCGTTCAGGTATTTGTACATTGTAATGAGGTCTCCCCTCAGTCATCTATTTTCTAAACTGAATAATCCCAAATTTGAAAAACAGATTTGAAAACAATTTGTGTATACATCAACAACATATTAAAAAATATAATTTTATATAATAACATTCAAGTGATATTCAACATCATAGCATTTTATCTTGAAAATCTACTTTAAGGGAGCATAATAGGAAGCAACATGGAAAAACTACTTTAAAAGTTCTGAGCACAATTTTATTTTTCTGTAAATGACTTAATTAAATTAATCATATGTTTGTGTAATTCACCTTATGCTTGCCTAATTACTTTGCCAGTGATGTATACTAATCTTCATTAAATTTGGGAAGCTGACCAAACAGGTTCACCTTAAACTTCTTCAAGTCTGCAATTTAAAACTACTCCATTAAAAAGTAACAACCCAAAAAAATTAAGAAAAAAATTAAGTAAGAATTACCTCATGCCTTATTTTATTATAATGTAAATAGAAAATGATTCAACTTTCTGAGTGCAATTTATGTTAAGTAAAGATTTGGCAATTTTCTCAGGACTAGGCTGAAAGCTAAAGGCACTTAACATTATGTAACAAAAGGAAATCTTACTGCAAATCATAAAAATGATGTGGGCAAGGTATTGAAAGGTGCAATAATAATTGCAGGATCTTTTTCTTCCTAAAAATAACTATTTTATTTCATGATTAAAAATATATCATTATCTTTTCATGTCAACATTAAAATAAAATCTAAATTTTATTAAAATAAAATGTAAATTATCTTTGTAAAAAATGTTTAATGCTTATTAGGTTTTTAGTGTAAATTAAATTTAAATTATGCCCAAGTAAACCATGTTGGTGTTACATCGATAAAACTGCTACATATTATGAACAAGAGGTTAATTAGGAGTGTAAAATTCACCTCTTAAGAACGCAGGGTTTTTCGGTAATTTTTCAATCTCCACCTTCATAAATTAATAGCCTTTTTGTTTTTCCATGTACAGAGCTGTTTGAGGGATTATTTTTGGCATAACAAATTTTGCTTTCCAGTGACATTATATATTATTCCATACTTTGTATTTGGAAGCTTGAAAAAAACACCAAATGTAGGGAAATTGGCAAAAAATGCAATTGCGTCCCATACCTGTGAGCTCAGTTTTTACGACTAACACATGCGCTCCAAAGGAAATGTCTACTTTATTCTTTGGTTCGGTACGATCAAATGCTTTGGTTCGGTACGATCAAATGATTCCAAATGCATTTAGGTATTCTGTTTATATACTTTTTCAAAAATTAAACGAATGTGTACAAAATTATTAGTTTAGTCATCTCCTTATGCTAATAAGTGTCATTTTTTGCAAAATGAGCTTATGTTTTCATTGCTGCCATTTTGAGGACTGTGAAACCTTCTGATCACTTTTTATTAAATTTTGTATGTGATGTAGACGCCCCTTGAGAAAGCCTCTAGTGAAACATGTATCGGGGTTTCACAGTGTGTGTTTACACATTCGGTATGGTAACTATGTCTTAGGCTATTGGTATTATCTATACTGGTCTGTTTATGCTTCTCTCTGTTGACTCTACTTGGCCTTCTTAAGTATTGTTCCATACCTACCATTTATTATGCTTTTTGTAGAATAACATATTGGTAGCACATACACTGTTTTTAATCCTGTTTGTTGCTACAATCACATTGTGATTAATAATGTCTGTGATTTTTCACTTACATGGTGTATATTTGTTTTTTCTTGAGTTCAAGATTTTGGTATATTGTTTTTGACTTAGTTGGGGGTTAAGTCTGTATCCAGCTTAGTGCCCATATCCCCAGCTGTCCATCTTTTTTATGGTTACTGTATATGGTGTAAAAGTAGAATTTTGGACATTTTGGCACTAATTTCCATTATAGGGTTCACCACCGGGATTAGCTGATTTTATATTTTGATAGATAAGGCATTTTAAAATGCAGTGATATCTAACATGCTTGTGATTTTTACTGTTTATTGTGTTTTATATCAGGTCTAGGGGAAAGGGGGTGATTAGAATTTCTTAAATTAATGTTTACATTTTTAAACTTTTTCTTTAATATTTTTCAACACTCTAGTGTACTTTAATCCTAGATGGTCTGATCATTCTTACCATATACTGTAATACTACTGTATTACATAGTATTTATTACAATGGGTTACTGGCTCATTGTAACAAATCTTCTGACAAAGACCCAAGGCTGTCATGGCAACCAATCGCTGCTCCTCAATCACTTCCTGCTGCTGTCTTTTAAATGCTGTCAGTGGCTCCGGAAAGGGTTAATAGCACAGATCACGGATATTAGTGGTGCCTCATCATACAGCCCCTGCACAAATTTCTTTAAGGCTGTAGTTGCAGTGTTTTGTGGCAGTTTTTGCAGCAGATTTTAGATCCCAAAAAGTATCATATACAAAACAGATAGGAGGTTTAGTCAGACTATTTTCAGTTGAATAGCAAATTGAGTGAGGGGAATTGCAACTGGAGTGCATGTTTCTGTAATGTGTCAAAAATGATCAAACAGATAATGTTTAGAGATGAGCGAGCACTAAAATGCTCGAGTGCTCGTTATTTGAGACAAACTTTTCCTGATGCTCAAGTGCTCATCTCGAATAACGAACCCCATTGAAGTCAATGGGAGACTCGAGCATTTTTCAAAGGGACCATGGTTCGGGAATAAAATGTGTTATTTAATTGAAAAAGAATGTCTTCTGATAAGTTAGCAGATGTATGCAAACATCTGCAATCTATTCTGTTCCGCGCGTATATTATCTCCCTGCTCCTCTTCTTCCACTGAAGTCTCCCCGTGCTGCCCGATGTCTCCCCCGTCCTGCCCGATGTCTCCCCCGTCCTGCCCGATGTCTCCCCCGTGCTGCCCGATGTCTCCCCCGTGCTGCCCGATGTCTCCCCCGTGCGGCTCAACTCACAAACAACAAGGAGCGTGGAAAAATGTCTCCTCTTTAAACGAGTACCCGAGCATTTTAGTGCTCGCTCATCTCTATTCTTAACCCTTTCAGAAATAAAGCCTTTATATAAGCCTTCTTGCAGTAATTCTTCAAACATCTTTTGATATTCACAGGTCGGATTCAAAGACAGAGGGGTATAAGTGTCCGAATCTTTGAGCATGTTTCCTTTAAGTTTTTTATATAAACCGCTATCTAAATGGACCACTGAACTCCTCCTTGTCATCAGAACTAACAATCAAATGTGCGTTTTCTCTTTTTGTGAGATTTGCTTTAAAAAAAATTTTTTTTTAAATCAGATATGCAATTGGTTCTTAAAATTTCAAAAGGGCGCTCTGTTTTAAGCATTTATTTTCTCTTAACTTCCATAATGCCAGGAGGGTCAGCATCCAGCCAGTGCCTTGTAAAAGTTTTTCAAACCTGATGTCAATGTCTTCGCTTCCACAAGTTGTTCCGCCCTAGGAGCATCTAAATTCCCCACACAACCCAACACACACTTTCGGTTCATTGAGCCTAATGATTATTATCTGTATCACCTAACTCTACAAGCTCCTTTTCTACCAACTCCTGGAACCTGTCAAAGCTTTCTATCCCACAGGATAAAATATGGATTGCAGGTAGAAAAAGGGATATGCAACATGCAGCTAAGGATTCACACAATAAAGATTTTTATTGTTAGCGTTTTGGCTTGCCATGTCAACAAGGAGCAACTTGATATTTCCTGTTCAAAGGATTTTGACCTGTATAGGACTATATTAGAAATTAACCCCTTTTCAAGAAATTTGATGGTAAAAAACATTTTTACAATATGCATAATGTGGACGATATAAACAAGGGTTTACTGATCAGGATTATGGTTTATATGATGATCTTATTGACATGATATCATATGATTCTTTTTCAGAACAGAAAAATAGTCTAACAATGAAATCATTATTTCTTTCCTTCTTTCAATCAGTATTTTTATCCCTTGGGATCGAGAGCCTCCTGCTTTGACATGTTCCAGGAGCTGGTAGAAAAAGAGCTTGTAGAGTTATCTGATACAGATAATAATAATTTAAGAGTAAATTTTAACAGAAAGAGAATTTGGGGCTCTCAATGATTCAAAGCAGAATCCACATTTAGTTGTGAGATCTGCTGACAAGGGAGGGTTCATTGGTCTTTTTGGATAGTGGTTAATATAAAAAACTTAATGAAGACATACTCAAAGATTCAGACACTTATACAACCCTGTCTTCAGATGCGACCTATGAATACCAAAAGATATTGGAAGAATTACTGCAAGAAGGTTTAATAAAAAGGCTTATTACCTTTATTACACCAATTTTTCATTCTTTACCCAAGTTGCACAAGTTTCCACCTCCTATGAGCCTTCTAGTTGGTGGCATAGGCACCTTGGATGAAAGATTAGGTGAATGTCTGAATTATTATTTACAATCTCTTGCTAAAGTTACTCCAATGTTTATCTGAGACACCAAGCATTTTTTACAAATTATTGGTTCTATGACCATGGGCATTCTTATTGTCATCTCTTTAGGACACAACCATTTTGTAGCTTAAGGCTCAGCCTAATTTTTTCTATTTTGACTTTTATTGCTTTGTATAGTTATAGCTTTTGAACACTGTTACTTATCAAAGTGATTATGAGATTTTCGTCACATTTTGTACTTCATTTTAGGCTACATTCACACCGCCATTGCCCGCTGTACCGTAGCACAGTGGACACATGGCAGTGCCGGGGAGAGGAGGAGAGCACCGCTCACCCCCGCCCCTCTCCATAGGAATATATGGCATACGGCGCTGTATTCCGTAGAAAGATAGGACATGTCCGATCTTTCTACAGGCTCCTGTTGGGCGCCGTGAGTCCATTGCGTTTCATGGGGGACGTATATATCGGCCGAATATACATTGGCCGTATATACGTCCCCCATATGTTTATTTATAAAAACAAAAAATAAAAACATTCGAAATCATCTCTTTTTCAGACAGATAGTTTTACCACCTAAATTAGTTGCTGAATAACATTTCCCCTATGTTTGCTTTACATTTTCATAATTTTTAAAATTTCTAGATAATTTTTTTTTATGTCATTTTGATGTTACAAATTGAACATCGGTTTTCTGTATTTTCAAGGAGACTTTAGAATTTACTTTTTTGGGCATAATTATTGTTTTTAATGAAATTTTAAATATATAATATTAGAAACCACCTATATATAAACCCATTTTCAAATCTGCACCCCTCAAACTATCAGAAACAGCTTTTAGGAAAATTGTTAACCTCCTAAGATCTTCATAATAATTAAATCAAAATGGAGGTGAAATTAAGAATAGTTTGATTTTGTTGGTTATACATTAATTTAGCCCTAAAATGTACAGATTCCCAAAAGATAAAAAGAGAAAACCCATCTTAAAATTTGTTATGCAATTTCTCCCGAGTACTGAGGCACCCCGCACGTGGCTGTTACTTCTTTTATGGGTGCACAGCGATCCACAGAAGAAAAGGAGCACCCTGCAGATGCCAGGATTTTAGTTTTTGCAGGCTATTAAATTTTGTTTTTTTTTTCATTATTGGGGCCATGTGACTGCACTTTTTTTGTGAGGTGAGATGCATTTTCCAGTGTTACCATTTTGGAGTTGGTATCCCCTATTGTTGAAAATTGATTAACTTTTTTTTGAGGAGTAGAAAATCATCAATTCTGCACTGGATTTTTTTTACTTTTTTTTTCTTTTATTGTTCACCATATAGCCTGATACATGTTATCTTTATTCCATGGGTCAATATGATTATTGGAATACCATACTTATTTGCTAAAAACAAAATGCGGGGAAAAATCTATTTTGTATTGCCGTCTTTCAAGTGGTATAACAGTGTTATTGTTTTTGCTGCAGAGTTGGTTGACAGCTTGTTTTTTGCAGGACATGTTGTACTTTACGACAGTATCCTTCTGGAGTACATATGTTTTTTTGATAACTTTTTATTGCATTTTTTATGGGATGAAATAGGTAAAATCATAATTTTTGGTTGTTTTTTTTATGGTTTTCATTGAACCGGTTCAATAATAATCTCTTTTAATTCTACAGGCCGTTAAGGACACAGTGATGCTATATATGTGGGGTTTGTGTTATGATTTTGACTCTTTTCTATGCCTCTTTACATGTTTATTGGGCTTATGGGCATTTTTATTAATTAATTAATTTATTTTTTTAATTTTAAAAAACGTTTTAATAGTTTCACCATGGGACACTAACCCCTTAGCACTCAGTGCCTAATTAGTACTGCACGGGCTCCCGCTATTAGCGCTCAGCACCAGAGCCAAACTGGCATCGGAAATCGCGGGATGTCAGCAGTAATCTACTGCTGACATCCCCGGTTAACACCTGCGGGTAACACCCCGTGGCATTTAACTTGCCTTTGGGGGGTCTTTCCCCACTACCAATCCCCACCCGTGACCATGCGTGCGCCGTCTTCGGGGGGCGCCAATTGTTGCTATGGCAGCCCCGGGGTCCAGGACTGCCTGAAGGCAGTGCCATTAAGATGGTGTCTATGACGTTGGCATTGGCTGACCCTGATAATACTCTGCAGTACAATAGTATTGCAGGGTATTATCATGAACAAGGAATCAGATGATTGCTTGTTCACGTCCCATGGTAGAAATAGTAAAAAAGTAAAAAAAATTTTATTCAATAAAAAATAAATTAATAAATCAATAAAAATGCCCATAAGCCCCAAAACATATAAAGGTACATATAATGCACAAAAAAGTCTAACACAACACAACACATAACACAAACACCACATATATAGTATCACCGCATCCGTAACAACCTGTAGAATAAAAGTAAATAATTATTGACCATGTACGATAAACGCCGTAAAAAAAAAACGCCAAAAATTATTATTTTTACCTTTTTAATTCCACAAAAAATGCAATAAAAAGTGATCAAAAAAAGCAGATGTACTCTGCGGGACATGTTGTACTGTAGCAAAGTACAACATGTCCCGCAAAAATTAAGCCATCAACCAGCTCTGTAGACAAAAAATAAGAATGTTATGTCACTTGGAAGATGGGATTTAAAAATTTAGATTTTTCCCCACATTAGGGTTTTCTTTGGCTAATTTAGTTAAACAGAAGGAAAATATTCATGTATGGTATCCCCGTAATCGTATTGACCCATAGAATAAAGATAACATGATTATCAGGCAAGACGGTGAACACCAAAAAAAAAGTAAAATATCCAGTACAGAATTGATGCTTTTCTACTCCATTCTAAATTTCACCCTCTTTTTGATTCAATTACTCTAGGGGTTAACAATCTTCCTAAAAGCTGTTTATGATAGTTTGTAGATTTGAAAATGGATTGATTATGTAGGGTGGTTTTAATGCTAAATATGTAAAATTTCATTCAAAACAGTAAATTCAGAAAATACGGAAAATGGATATTCGATTTGTAAGCTGCGTGACATAAAAATGAAATATTCAGACATTTAAAAAATTATGAAAATGTAAAGTAGACATATGGAAAATGTTATTCAGCAACTTATTTAGGTGGTAAAACTATCTGCCTGAAATCGCAATGATTTTAAATTTTGAAAATGGCAAATTTCTCAAAAAATCCATCATCAGCCAACATTTACCACTAAAATGAAGTACAACATGTGGGGAAAAAACAATCTCAGAATCGCTTTGATAAGTAACAGTGTCCAAAAGTTATAACCATATAACCATGGGGCTATATAATGGGGGAATTCTGGATGGATATATACTGGGGAAGGTGCCTGGCTACTGGGGGAATGCTGAAAATTGGGGGGCAAGGGGCTGGCTACATACTGGGGCAGAGGGCTGGCTATATAATGGGGTTGGCTATACACTCACCGGCCACTTTATTTGGTACATCTGTCCAACTGCTCGTTAACACTTAATTTCTAATCAGCCAATCACATGGTGGCAACTCAGTGCATTTAGGCATGTAAACATGGTCAAGACAATCTCCTGCAGTTCAAACCGAGCATCAGTATGGGGAAGAAAGGTGATTTGAGTGCCTTTGAACGTGGCATGGTTGTTGGTGCCAGAAGGGCTGGTCTGAGTATTTCAGAAACTGCTGATCTACTGGGATTTTCACGCACAACCATCTCTAGGGTTTACAGAGAATGGTCCGAAAAATAAAAAACATCCAGTGAGCGGCAGTTCTGTGGGCGGAAATGCCTTATTGATGCCAGAGGTCAGAGGAGAATGGGCAGACTGGTTCAAGCTGATAGAAATGCAACAGTGACTCAAATCGCCACCCGTTACAACCAAGGTAGTCAGAAGAGCATCTCTGAATGCACAGTATGTCGAACTTTGAGGCAGATGGGCTACAGCAGCAGAAGACCACAGTGGGTGCCACTCCTTTCAGCTAAGAACAGGAAACTGAGGCTACAATTTGCACAAGCTCATCGAAATTGGACAGTAGAAGATTGGAAAAACGTTGCCTGGTCTGATGAGTCTCGATTTCTGCTGCGACATTCGGATGGTAGGGTCAGAATTTGGCGTCAACAACATGAAAGCATGGATCCATCCTGCCTTGTATCAACGGTTCAGGCTGGTGGTGGTGTCATGGTGTGGGGAATATTTTCTTGTATTCCTGCATAGCCAGGCCACGCTCCATGTTCTCTCATTATGAGCTACACCTGCTTTTGGCCTTTAAAACTGAATGTAAAAAACTGAACATGTAAATGCACCCAGAAAGTTAAAGGGAACCAAAACCATGGAGGCATAGGGAGAACTAGAAGTTAATGGAGGCATGCTGTCATTTCATATGATTAGAATACATACATGGGTTATATTTTACAAATGTTACCGGGTAAAGGACCTTAGATGACATCACTCATGACCTTAGGTGATCACATTTATTAAGAGGTTTTTTTTTACAGTTATTTTTACACCCGACCTGCCACACTAAAGAATGAAGGAGGTTAACTGTGATATACATAATATACTGCACATTATACATGTATGTATATAACAGGGCACATGTCCATTCTCATGTTATGCATGCTGCCACCTCGTTGTCAAAGATTTCGTTGTTTGATCGTTTGCTTTGCTGTATCTTTAATCTAGCTATCCCATGATGCACTGTTGCCCAGTTTCTCCTCCTCTTTCTGTGGTATCACTTCCTCCTTCCTTATTGCTGTCCTCCATTTGTGACTGTAGCAGACATGTTCATCTTCACTGTGCAGTAGCAATGTGTGTTGACCGCATGGCATGTCATTTCTAAGGTAAAGCTATTAAACTAACCTAAGCCCATCCATTGCATCCTTCCTTCATGCAAATGGCAACGCTGTGGAATGAAGGTCAGTGATTTCTACTATCTTCCATCCAGTTTATACAGAGACTGCACTCACCTATCAAGATCTTCTCCAACGTATACAGTATCTGTGGCAGAATAACATACATGTGCATAGCTCCCAACTGTCCCAGATTTGGCAGGACAGTCCCAGTTTTTCACCGTTGTCTCGCCATCCTGGGTTGTTGGGAGATTGTCCCACTTCCTCCAACTTTTTAGAGCTGCAGAGTAGCCAAGGCATTGGGACCAGGAGGCGGGATCAGCTTCTTTCTTTTTAGCAGACATGTGTGGAGGTAGCACTTCCCCTAGATCCACCCAGACAAGCCCTGCACTCTTCTCAAAGTCAGCTTCAAAGCCGAAGAAAAGAGGAAGCAGAGGAGGGGGAGCAAGGGAAAGGTAAGTAACAAAGCTTTTTTGTTGTTTAATACAGTTACAGGAGGATAGCAGGGGCCACAATATAAAAGAGATGGAGGGCAGTTGCCACAATATGATGTATATTGAGGACAGGAGGCGAAATATGAAGGGAATGGAGGACAGGGGCCACAACATGAGGAAAATGGGGGATGGGGACCATAATATAAAAGGGATGGAGGATGAAGAACAAGGAGCCATGACATGAAGGTATGGAAGGGAGGGCAAAAATATAAGAGGGATATAGAACATGGGGCCACAATATGAGGAAAGAAAAAACTTATCAACTCACCCTCTCCTGAATACATGGAGCTCATCAAGACATCAAAAAAGATAATCCAGCACTAGCATTGATAGTTTAAACATTGCTTATAGCTTTCTTTTATTTGAAAAAGTATTTAAAAGAGATGAGCATTGGTTCAGGAGTAACCATCAGTGTGCATAAAAATGATGAAAGTCAGCAAACCTATGCATTTCAAGTGCTTTGCTGTGCTTTTACTCATGGTTACTGACCATAATTATCAACAAGAGGCCTATGTAATAATAATCATAATAATTACAGTACATGTGCCATACCTGGTTTTACTGTATACATTCTACAATTGAAAGAGAACAATATGGGTCATACTGACCACCTTCTGGTCCTACATCACAGCTATCAATCCATCACATATAACTAGTTTTTCCAGCGTTAAAGAGTCTGGTCATCTGGGAGAGGACTGGGGGTTGGATACAGACCAATGTATTGGGCTTTTGTTTGAGAACATGCTGGGGACTGGCTTTTCTAGTTGTGTCAATGTTTTTACCCAACATTAACAGGATGAAACAGTTTTCATCTGGCCTGGCAGACTGACACGCAAATAACACAAATGTTTTTGTCAAACTGTTATATCAGCGTAATGTCATATACACGCAGATATATTTTGTCTTTGAAATACAGGCCATGTTTTGAACACATTTCCTGGACAAATCACAGTTGAGGTGGCAGGACCGAAAGGACCATAGTTATCTATAGGTTTTTATGTCGTTGCCTATCCACAGGTTTACTCAGGGCTGTATTTGTGGGACGTGAGTTACTGGGAAAGCTGTGGCTACTGAGGCAAAGGTATAGCCTTGGCTACTGGGTCAGCACTGGCTACTGGAGCAGGGGGGCAGCACTGGCTACTGGGGCAAGGGGACAGCCCTGGCTTCTTTGGCAAAAGAACAGCACTGGCTACTGGGGCAGCACTGGCTACTGGGGCAGGGAGGCAGCACTGGCTACTGAGGCTAGGAGACAGAATTTATATATTGCCCACCCCCCATGCATTTTATAGAATGGGCTCCTTATTCAGTGGCGTAACAACAGCCGTAGCAGCCGCAGCGGTTGCTACGGGGCGCGCACTGCATAGGGGCCCAGGATGGACGGCGGTACCAAATTTATTCAGGGCGTTCTCCTGGGCCCGTCCTCCTATGAAGTATGAAGACTCCTGCCCTAGTGCTTGCGCAGTGAGCACTTCGCCTTCTTGCCACTGGGCTGACCCCCGAGGCAACTTCTCTGCGAGCCGCCACGCAACTCATCTTCTGACTTCGTCCTCATATATATATATACTGTGTGTGTTTATGTATATGCTGTATGAGTGTATATGCTGTCTATATACTGTATATATTAGTGTGTAAATGTGAGTACATATATGTGTGGGTTTATACCTGTAGGTTGTATGTACATTTGTAAGAGTATATAAAAGTGTGTGTACAAGTACAGGCGGACACCCGACTTACAGACAGACCCCTCTGACCTCTGGTGAAGCTCTCTGAATGCTTTACTATAGTCCAAGGCTGCAATGATCAGATGTAATGTGTCAGTAATGAAGATTTATGGATAATTCTTGGTCCCATTAGAGCAAAAAATGTTTCAACTCCAATTGTCAATTTGTCTGGATCTACAATTATAAAATATACAGTTTCGACTTACATACAAATTCAACTTAAGAACCAATCTCCCGACCCTATCTTGTACGTAACCCGGGGACTGTCTGTATAGAAAAGCGTGTATGTAGGAGTGTATTAATGTGTGTGATTGTATAAATATTTGTGCATACAAATATGTATATATATTTTTTAAGGGTAAACTCACACATGGTGTCCTGGCACATACGTTTTGACATATGCTCTAGAACGCATGTGTCTTCATGTTACTAAGCATTTTCCAGCTTTGAAAGTGTTTTTTAGTATTAGTGCAGACGGTTCCGGACGCATCGAGTACTATTACAGCCTCAGGAAGGCCCCTTAAATAGCGCAGATGGCCAGGGGACCCTCTTGGGGTTGGGGCCCCTGGACATTCGCCCACTTTGCCATGGGCTAATGCCGGCCATGGTTTGGGGACACACTGGTGTTCTCAGTGGTTACGTTCACATGATGCGTCTGAATTACATATAGGTATATAATTAATGCACAGAAAGGGAGGAGTGTCTCCTGATCACTGTGCTGAAATTGCATATGCATTGCAAACGCATCAAACATGTGTGTTATGTAAGTAGTAACGTCTTTTCTCATTTATCATTAATAGTGATGACTATCAAAGTCACACAACACACACATGCTGCTACTAAGAAAATGGCCCACATTTATCAAAAATAGTGCAAACTGCACGATGTGCAGGGTGCACCAGATTCATGAATTGTGGCGCCCTTTCTGCATGAATCTGGAGCCCCCTGCACTGCTTCAACAGAATGCACCTACTTTTTATGGTGCACCTTTAACGTAGAGCGTGCAACACATTTCTGTTGGACACTTCATGATAAATGTGTCTCATGGTCCGATGGAGCACCAAAACGCCCATTTTAGTGCAGTCTGTGTTGCGTCGGTTATGGTGCAACCATGACACTTCGTATATGTGCAAGCAGTTTGCACTAAAAAGAATATTCAAAGTCAGACAGAAAAACTGCTGCAGGGGCTGTAATAAATGTGGGCCAGTCTATTGACATGTGATGATGCATTTTGCCCAATGCATTTAAAAAAAAAAAAAAAAGCAAATATTGGGGCTCATTTACTAAGGGTTGCGTGCTGCACTTTCGTCAGACTTTGCACCTTTTTTTGCATGGCTTGGACAGGTATTTAACAAATGTCTGCACTGGGAGTTCGGTGCACGAGATCGGATTTTGCCGCAGCTGCGCTGGCTTCCATGTGTCACAAATTGGGGGGTCATGCCGTTGGATGATCTGACTGATATCGGACGCACGATCTTAGTGAATCACGGCACAGTGCATTATCTTTGGACAATGCACTTTCAGGGAGCTACAGGGGGAATGTAAGTAAATGTGCCTCACTGTGTGAACGAAGCCTGACACAGTTTTGTGGATCATTGGAGTGACACCTTCTGGGTCAGACACTGATCTCTTCTAGTAATGTGCTCAGTGTCAACCACTGCTTGATAAATGTGTCACACGGTCCGACTGTGCATTGGAACGCCCCTTCAGTGCAGAAATTTGTGTTGCTTTGGGTATAGTGCAACCGCAACACAATTGTACGCGGACACTTTATGAATACATGTGCAAGCAGTTTGCACTGAAAAGAATGGTAAAAGTCAGACAAAAAAAAATGTGTTTTTTTTAACCGGTTTAAATAGATGTGGGCCAGTGTTTTTAGCTCTTGATGCTGCATATTTTTTTTTCCCACTGTGTCACATTGATTTATAAGATTTTTTTTTATCTCTGATTCTGATTCATAAAATAGCAGGACATTTTTTTATTTAATTTAAAATCAATGGAATACTGAGTTTCGGTGCTGATTTTGGGACAGACACAAAAAGAATATTATCACCAAAAATGCAGTGTAAACCAATGTCTTTGTCATTTCAGTATCCAGCTTTAGGTTGGTGACACGTGCCATTTTTGTCACTTTTCTGCTGCAGTTTCGAATGCATTGAAGGGTAGAAAACGCCAAGTTAAAATACTTTAACCTAAAACCCATTGCAAAAGCCAATATTCAGATGTGATGCATTTTTCAAGGATACAAAAATGCAATTAAAAAAATGCAACAAAAACTGCATTTCTGTGGCTAATCTATGCTGAATTGATCTAAATAAGTCTGCTGAGCCTGAGCACGTGGAGAATGTCACATCCCATTCTCCTTTTAATGACACTGTTGATGAGGTAATATTGGTTACAATTCCTGCTATGTAAGGAAATCATGTGTATGTGTCCTATCTCAGTGATATTGTCATGGTCCCTCACTGCGCTGTCACGAACTGAGCTGTAACTGACATCACAGCTTGTGACCATTGGGTTGGGCAAGAGAGAGATAAGATGAAGATTTTGTAGCTCGCACCCCAACTCTGGTATTTATCTTAGGGCACATTACCCATGAGAGATCGAAAATGTCTTAGACAGCAGGTCCCCCTACTGTCCGGGGTAACAGATCTGCGAATAATTTGTTTGGCACGGTTCCAGAAAGCGTTTCGCCAAAGTTGGAAATAAGGAAGAGGCACGTAAGCTGTGGTTTCAAAATACGGTAAGGGTGCGTTCTCACGTTCAGTTTTTCAGATGTAGTTTTCAAAGCCAAAAGCAGGTGTGAATTATAATGGGTGAAAACACAGGTGCTAGGCCTCCTCTTTTTTTCACCCCACTCCTGATTTTGTGATTAAAAACGGAATGTGAATGTCACTCCCATGTGTGAACATGTCTTCGTGATTGTCTGCATCAAAATCTTAAGCAAACTCATGCCTAAAGCGGAGTTTACTCAGGTTTTTTTTCTAAACCTGTACTCGAAGATACAGGACACATTACATTCTGAAAATTACAGAAAAGCAAACATTGTGCAGTGTGGTCACAGAGATAAACGTCATGACAGCGTGAGCCGTCCCCATGCAAAATTAGAGAGAGCTAGAGACGCATATAAATCACGTACCCAGCCGACAAGATATCAGTATGATGTCAGTTAACAGCGTATTATTATGTACCCTATGTCTCCACAGCCCTAAAGAATTGCCAGAGTTCCAATGGTTCCGTATCGGAACATGTCGGTCAGAGCAAAGCCAGAACCTATAAGTTCTCCCAAAATGTCCATTCCGAACAGATAAAGTGGGAGGGTTACCCATCCGTCCGAGCTTGTGGAATGTAGTCTGTTCTCTTGTATAGGCCATTCATGTACCCAAAGAAGCAGAGTATCTGGGTTCCTGTAGACATCTGTCGGTCAGAGCAAAGCAGAACCTAAACTTCTCCAAAATGCATTCCGAGAGGATAAAGTGGGAGGGTTCCCATCCGTCCCGATCCTTGTGGAATGTATCTGTTCTTTGATATGCCATTCATTGCCCAAAGAAAGCAGAGTAATCATGGGGTTCCTGTAGAATCACCGTCAAGCAAAGCAGAACCTAAAGCTTCTCCAAAATGCATTCCGAGAGGATAAAGTGGGAGGGTTCCCATCCGTCCCGATCCTTGTGGAATGTATCTGTTCTTTTGTATAATTTGGTCAAATGAAACACCCCTGCTAACGCAGTGCATACATAATGGGGCAGTTTTCTGGTTGGCTTTGCATGTTTTTTGTAGTGCAAACTGCTTTCACAGGTATTTAAGAAGTATCTGCAACACAAATGTGTTGCAAATGTGGCGCAGCTGCACTAGCCACCATGTGACACAAATTAGGGGGCGTTCCGGCGCTCACGTGCATCGGATTTAACATGCAAAGTCTGTTGCACACCCTATGTTAAAGGTGCACCACAAAAAAGTTGACCTCAGAAGTGCAGGGAAGTGCCAGATTCATGATTTCTGGCGCAGGTTCTTAATGAATCTGGCGCACCGATCATTATACACAGACAGAGCACTTTTAGTGCAGTTTCCTACATTCTTAGTAATTGTACCCCAATGTTGCAAAATCAACATTCCCCTCCATTCAATAATGTTTTTCTAGGCTTGATCAACCTAGGGAGATCTCAAGCGTCCAGAAATTGTAATGCAGCTGGTAAACATTTGCCTGAGAAGGATTGTGTGACCAATCAGACGTTCCGTTATTATTACAATGTAAAGAGAGTTTTGGTTGGATAATAAGCTTGCCACCTGACATGGAGTGTTTATAAGACCCTTTGTGGCTAGAAAACCCCATACTTTTACTGAGAAGCTTTATAGAAGTACATGTGTCGCATATTGCCCAGACACCCTTGGTCTGTGTGGAGACCAGGCCCCATGCAGACATCCACCTTCAGGAGTCTGTCTCATCCTGCTGCTGAGGCAGCCCACTAAACATCTCCAGCCTGAAGCTATCTATACCAGACTGTGAGAATCTCCTATGGAACTCTATCCAATCAGCCATCTCGACCAAGTTGTATAACTGCTGTTGTGGCAGTTGCCGAGATCCAAATAAACAAACTGTAAGTTGAATGCTTGACATTCTGTGCCTCCGAGTGATCCCTATGTAAGGTTGTTACCACCAAGGGCGTCCCATTCACCACCAACAGGGATCCCTACACTTACAACTGGATTGTCGAAGGGAGAAACATCCAATACCTTCAGTCTCTCCCTCCTTTCTTGTTCTTCCACCTGCCAGCGACCTGTCAGGCTGTGAATGAGGCCTGCCAAACAATCGCTAGTCCGTGCTCCGCCAGCCACTCAGGTACCTAGAGTTACAGTGCCCCCAAACCAGAAAAAGGCTAGAACAGTTGTGTTAACAATGGTCTTCCATTTGGAAATGGAGGGAGGTCTCATATTCATCCAACCATTTTTTGGGGGGTTTTAGGTCCATAGATGATGCTAGGAATGCCTACACCATTTTTAACAGAACTGTTGGCGCCACAAAAAAGGTCTTTTCCCTTCTGTCACGCCGTTTTTTTTAATCGCCCAATTTGGGAGCAGTTGTGGAATCCCAACATTTTTCACTTCTAAGTTCCTGACACTTTTTTGCGCACAATTAGAGCAGCTAAAAGCTGGTCTTCCAAGCTCTACTTCATGGGTGTAGACAGTTCCGACCATTTATGGTTGTGCGCCAATTCATCAATCCATTGTGCCGTAATCTAACATCCCAGTGTAAATTACTGAACGTTTTGTGTGGGCAAAAAATACAGACCATATAAATGCTGGGCATGCTGGACAACGAAAGGTGGGCCCAACACCTCTATATTTAAAGTTTCAAGATCCTTGATTTTATACAGAAAAAAAGGGAAAAATAGTATTAAAATTTAGGTACAGCACACACATCTAAAATATGACATTAAAAATTCACACAGAATTAAAAACATATAAAAAGAAAAAAATTATGAACCAAACACTCCCAATCAATCCCAAAATATTAATTACATTACTATGTAAGAGGTGCCAACGGATGAAGAGAGGAATAGAGCCCCACGTGTATCACCTGTCTTGCAGGCCTCCTCAGGGTATAAATCAACACACGGCGCGGGGCTTTTTATTCATGGGTAAGGATTGATGCATTTACTCTCAAACATTTCACTCTTCACTTGTATATTAATATTTATTATTGGATCAATTTCTTGTTCCTTCCCATATAGCACTTTAATGTATGTTGTCTCACTTGAATAATACAATCACACATTTTTCATCCATACCCTCGCCGTTTCTAGCCAGGGTTATGACCCCCTGAGCATATGTCTAAGTGTATAGATATCTTTATGATATATGTAAAATAAAATAAAATTAACTTTTTTAACCTTCTCATGATTGTAATGTGGTGGAATTTTTGCTTTTTGGTTCAACATACTTTGTATACTGCAGACCCAAGAAAACTGGGAACACCTATTGACTTGAGTATAAGCCAAGGGTGGGAAATGCATTGGTCTCTGCCACCAGCCAGTATATAGCTGGCCAGCCCCCTGCCTCCCAGTATACAGCCAGCCCCCTGGCTCCCAGTATACAGCCAGCCCCTGCCCCCAGTATATAGCCAGCCCCCTGCCCCCAGTATATAGCCTGCCAGCCCATATCCCCAAGTATATAGCCTGCCAGCCCATATCCCCCAACATATAGCCTGCCAGCCCATATCCACCAGTATATAGCCTGACAGCCCCTGCCCCCAGTATACAGCCAGCCCCTGCCCCCCAGTATATAGCCTGCCAGCCCATATCCCCAAGTATATAGCCTGCCAGCTCATCTCCCCCCAGCATATAGCCTGCCAGCCCATATCCCCCAGTATATAGTCTGACAGCCCCTGCCTGAGTATGCAGCCAGCCCCTGTCCCCCAGTATATAGCCTGCAGCCCGCCCCCAGTTTATAGCCTGCAGCCCCTGCCTCCAGTACATAGCCTGACAGCCTCTGCCCCCTGTATACAACTAGCCCCTTCCCCCCAGTATATAGCCAGCAGCCCCTGCCCCCTAGTATATAGCCTGCCAGCCCCTTCACCCTAGTATACCGCTTGCCAGTCCCTGCCCTTAGTATGTAGCCAGCAGCCCCTGCCCCCTGTATACAGCCACCCCCTGCTCCCTAGTATATAGCCTGCCAGCCCTTACTATGTAGCCAGAAGCCCCTGCCCCCCCCCCAGTTTATAGTCAGCCCATCCCCCAAGTATATAGCCGGCCAGCCCCTGCCCCGAGCATGCCATACCAATAAAAAAAAATTAACACTGTACTCACAGTGCTTCAGGTGCTCCAGGTCTGTCTTCGAGTTCCTCTGGCTCCTCTTGGATTCCTCCTGCATCTTCGTGTCATGTCCGGCACAAACAATGACGTCAACCACTTGCCGCCCTCACTCGGCTTATACTCGAATATATACGGTAAACCAAAAGTTCCACCACCTGGTACCAAAATGTCGTTATGAAATGGCAGGACCAAGAGATGTACAAATCTGTATCTGGGTATTTGACAACGATGGCATTGCGAGAAAGGGTCTCTGCTCATTCTTAATAACTTAATGGTACCTTCCCATGTGGCGCATTACCTGCAGATTTCATTTTCCTACTCTGCCCTTCCCTGCTGGATGGATAATTGTGTTTCTCACCCAATCTATGTAACTATGATATGGTATGATATCACCTGCTTTCCTAAGTGCTGTCACAAAAATGCAGAGTAGGAACTCAATATTGCCACGTAGGCATAGGCTTAGTCTGGGTTCACATCACATTATTTGTGTACGCTAAGCATATACGTCGGTAAAGCACGTGAAGTATATGCTTAGCGTATATATTGACATATAGTGGCAGATGGATGCATAGTTGTTGTCTCTGACAAGCCGCTAAACGTTCTGTCCGTCAAAAAAATGTAAGAGGGAAAGAAGTAGCAAACTACATCTTTTCATGCTGCAGCCTACGGCTGAGCGACGTATACGCTGGATGCTGGAGGCACAGCCCTGCTGATCCATAGTAGGACAGTGACATCACTGATCATACCCCATTCATCGGCAGTGGCAGCAGCTCCCCCCGCATTTCGGGAGGAAGCAAGGTCCTTGGGCAACGTGTCCCACTGTATAGGCATAAAGTGGGATATGTCTGTGCTATACGTTGTGAGGACACGCCGGAATCCTCTTGACATGTCCTTATAACGTATGGCAAATAACGTGATGTGAACCAAGTCTTAGATACACCAGTAAAATGAGTTTGAGAGAAACAGGTTGGTTTGGTTAAAGGCCGGGCACAATGTTTTACTAAATTATTTTACAATTCAAGGGCTGAACCTAAAAGGAATATGCATCAGGATAGTAGGGTGAAGTTCAAGTGCAGAGTTCTTCAATAACATGATAAGATGACAACACTCAATTTCCTGGGTGTGAACCTTCCATGGGAATTACTGTGAAGCACATGTAACAATGTGTCACTCTCAATCAAGTGATATGCAATGACAATGTCCTGGGATATCTACCAACAGTCAGAAAGGGCCAGGGTGAAAATTGCACAGCATAATATGACATGTAAAATGCAGGAGAAACAATGCAGCAAATGTGAAGGTGTAGCCAATTTTTCAGCCATTAGAATCAGTTAGCAAACTATATAATTGTTTTCATTTCTTGTTACATTTTCTAATTGTATTTCAGTTTTTCACCTTTATTTTCTGTCCATGATTATTGGAGCTTTAGTCTTGCCTGTGCTCAATTAAAAGAAACCTGCCACCACATTTTTCACAAATACAGCTAGCAAGAAGGACACGCTCTGTCTTTTTCATCTTGGGCAGTCGGCTCATGCACAGGGATGTGGAATCGGCAGCCTTGTGCATGAGCCCATATAAAGTGAATGTGGACATTTTCTGGCTAGAACACATCCTCGTTTCCTTGGGGTGTACACAAGCCCTTAGGCTCAGTTCACAACCAGCGTTTGTGTTGCGTTTTTAACAAAGCAAAATATATTCCTTGTCTTCCTGGATGAAATTTATCATTTTATTTTTTGGCAGTAAAATAGTTTTTGCAACTTTAACAATAAACAACATAGAGTTATACATAGACCTTAGCATGGACAAATTAACAAATGCATCAGCTTGTGTAAGACCAAGCAACGATTGATTTAAGAACTGCACCCGTTGGAATTTTGGAAAAGAAAAAAATAGTTGCAGTCAAATCAGTGACTTTTATGCAACTTTTTCTTTTAAATAACCAAGCAAATTTTAAACCAGAACAACTCAGATGCTAGCTATAAGAAACAAACCATGTTGCAATAAAAAATCATACATGGAGCAGTACTCCAAAGTGTAAAAACTATCATAATAAGTGGGTTAAATGATAAATGTGCCCACTGTCTTTGTGAAAAATCAGCTAATATCCACTAATATTTTTTGACGTACGCCAGGATTACTAACATAAGTGTAGCAAAATAAACCCCTCATCTTCTAAAAAAATGTATGCATACTTCATGATCTCACTTGTATGGTCACATCACTAACCCTGCAATCACAGGGCACAGGATAATTATCTTATTTCATATGCAGTTATCTTACTACATATAATATGTTGCCATCTAGTGGATTCAACTGAAAACTCCATGTCCATTAGATTTTTAATTTACTAGTCACCTACCAATAAAGCTCTTTCAGAATATATTTCATATATTTAACATGTTATGAAAAGTTCCCATAATTCCCATACTAACTTGTGCCCACACTGCTTTTAGCAAAATTTGCATAGTTCCTATCCCAAGAAAATGAACTTTATAAGCCTACTTGGCAGCCTGCCTGATGGAACAGCGAGGCCCAAGGGTGTGTGGTGTCCATGTGAGGCAACGTATCATTTACCTCATGTCAGCTCTTCCACCATCCCTATGACAGAGCAGAGGATGACTCAACAGTATAAGGGGTGGAGAAGAGGGACTTGCCAGCAGACTTAAGGTGAGAGATACAGTAGCTATCCTGAATAGCACATGCCCTTGGGACTCCCTGCTCCTTCCGGCAGGGTGCCAAGTAGGATTACATAGATAGCAGAAAATTGCCTTTTATAATTAAATGTAACTTTTAATATGCTAGTAAAACCAACAATCACATCTAATATGTACAAAACAAGAAAACAACTCAATTGTCACATAAACATAGTGAGAAAGAACAAAAACACACTTAAACACTGAATCATGAATTACTTTATATCGCTTCAAGCCCAACAATATAGTCACTACAATTGTCAAGGTGCATAGTAGTGTAGAGAAGGTTTGATCTCACCAGTCTTCAAATGGGAGTTTCAGGAATAGGAACCAGGTCAGAGACCACCTATATTTCCCTGTTGTAGCTTTTTCCTAGCCCCGTGTAGTAGCTCCCAGCCCTTACAAGGGCTGTCCCAGATCTGTCCCTGCTCGTGGCTATTATGCCCTGAGGCTGAAGGATATGGTCTTTCTCTACGCTTTTCGTGCATGGGTATATGCACTCATCAGGGGAATACATAAATAAGTTTCTTAGTGCTGACTTAAACTAGGTGAGCATTAGCCCAACAACTAGTGGTTGAAAACCAAGCAGTGGCCCGTCTGACTAACAGTCATGTATGCCATGTCCATTGCGCTTGCGCCAAATAAAACCGCTAATGCTCACCAAGTTTAAGTCAGCACTAAGAATCAAAAAACTTATTTATGTATTCCCATGATGAGTGCATATACCCATGCACGAAAAGCATAGAGAAAGATTTAAGACCATATCCTTCAGCCTTAGGGCATAATAGCCAGATCAGGGACAGCCCTTGTAAGGGCTGGGAGCTACTACACGGGGCTAAGAAATAGCAAAATATAGGTGGTCTATGACCTGGATTCTATTCCTGGAACACCCGTCTGAAGACTGGTGAGATCAAACCTTTTCTTCATTATTATGCACCTTGTCAATTGTAGTGACTATATTGTTGGTCTTCAAGCGATATAAGGTAATACATGATTCAGTGTTTAAGTGTGTTTTTGTTCTTTCTCACTAGGTTTATGTGACAATTGAGTTGTTTTCTTGTTTTGTACATATTAGATGTGACTGTTGGTTTTACTAGCATATTAAAAGTTACGTTTTAATTCTAAAAGGCAATTTGCTACTATTTATTCAATATATGGTTGCCGTGTTGAGTAGCTAGTCCTTTATGTCTAATTGTTGATACTGTTTTGGATTGGCATTTATGCTTATATATCTACAAGTAGGATTACATAGTTAATTTTCTGGGAATAGGAACTGTGCATTTTGTGGTTAAACACAGTGTGGACAAAAGTTAGTACAGTTTTAAAGAAACTTGTCATTAGGCTTATTGATTAAATCTGGTGACAAGTCCCCTTTAAATGTGGATCAGGCTGGGGATATCAACATTTGCAATGCAGTTAGACTTATTTGCAAGAAAATATTATTAAAATGCCATGAAAGTCAAAGTTATTAAAAGCAGAAAAGAAATAAATTATTTTCCATTTTCTGATTTGTGAAAATAACGTGCCCCCTGCCTGCTCATGTTATATGCTTTGTACTTTGTGGGTGTTGTGTTGGAACATTCTTGTTACAATCTACAGCTCCTTGTGATCATCCTTTGCTCCGGACAGGATTTTCTTTGGAAGAATCTCTGCCCAAAACTTGACCCTTTTCTCCTTCAGCTGTGAAGACGATTTCTGCTTCAAATTAAGTTCCAGATATCGTCCATCTGTGCCGTACTGCGGCCATGCTGTAAGACCTGGACTATTGGGGTCCCTGCAGAACACAATGTGGTGTTATTATTAGTGAACAGGTAAGAAGACGACACCCGCCAAATAACTGTGGACATCCTGTGGTCTTACCCATTTCTAGCAAAGTTTGCCCAGTATCTCATAACTGTCCTGGCCAGGTGTTTCTCTTCATTGGTTGCGCTTCCTGTTAAAGAAAACCACATAACTGTTTGTTACAAAACTTTATCCTGTCTGATGGGTCTATTCACATCCAGCATTAGTGCTGCAGGTAAAATGGAAACAAAGTGGTTGCAGTTTTTACTGGAGAAAAAAGAATTATTCTGAAAACTATAAACACATTGCAAACTATGTCAAGACTGTATATGTTTTTCACAAAGTAGTTTTGGCACAAAATTGAAGAAAATCAAGTATGAATAAACCTGAGACACTTTGTCACTGATCCGGGCATTTGATTGTGGTAATCTTCTTATATTTGTTATCTGTGGCCTTCTTCCTTCTAAAATCAACTTTTAACAATGATGCTAATGAACCAGAATGGTTCATTACCAGAGCCCCTCCGTGCTGCAGATTTGCTGATACGTCCTCTGCTGTGTGAGATTACATCAGGCAGAGGGAGGGGTGAAAGTGTTGAGAGAACAGAGGGGAGAACGTTAAAGAGCCTGGTAACGCCCCCAGAGCCCTTCAGGCTCATTAACAAACTTTTAAAGGTTGATTTTAGAAGGAAGCAGGCAATGGATCACAAATATCAGAAGATTACCACAGTCACAGTGTCTGGATCTATGAGTAAGTGTCCCTGGTTTATCATGCTTGGACCTGTCACCAGGGACCTCATTTTCACTAAAGACAGGTTGCAGAAGCCCATTACAGCTGCATTGCAGATATGCCTTTCTGCTTTCTCTAAGCATTTGCATTACAATACAATTGTTTGTAATAACTTACCTCACACCTTGACAGAATGCTCTGTGGAGTCCCAGGGGTTGGGTTTTGCTTTTGGTGCATTTCAAAAAGCAACATGTGACTTGTCTGTGCTGCAGACTGCTCAGCTCTCATTCCCTACCTTTGTCCTCCTTCCCCAACTGATATCAGCTCACCTGAGCTGAGCAGTCTGCAGCACATACAAGTCATATGTTGTTTTCTGAAATGCATCCAAACCAAAGCCCACCCCCTGGGACTACACAGATGATTCTGTCAGGGTGCAAGGTAAGTTATAACAGACAATTACTGTATATTGTAATGCAAATACTTAGAGGAAGCATATTTGCAATGCAGCTGTAATAGGCTTTTGCAACCTGTCTTTAGTGAAAATGAGGTCCCTGATGACAGGTTCCCTTTAATTTTGATTTTGTAGATTTCCTTTAACTGCACCTGAATATGTGTGAACTATGTGTAAATTTATTATTTTAAAACAATAATTGACTCTTTTATGGTAAAAAGTTAGATTCCCCCTTTCTCTGCGGTGAGCTTGCTGCTAATACAGCTGTGTGTCTGACAATCTCCATTATCTCCAAAAAGACTAGTTCTTTGAATAGCTATAACCCTTATACAGACTTGCACATAGGCCCTGCACATATGTGGCTGACATCTGAACAATACCTGGACTTACTTTAGGAAAATTCTACAAAAATCTCGCTTTGACTCACCAGCTAATATTTTGCCATCCTGCAGGAATGGTCCTCCAAGCACAAAGATAATCTCATCACCGTGATCGCCTCTCACATAGGAGGGTCTTGTAGGAGCCAGTAAGGATGGTGGGTGCTGGTACTCATAAAAGTAAACAGGGAGACCCATATCTGATGAATGAAAAGAAGAGATGCTGTTCAAATCCTTTTAACCGAATGTATGTCCACTTGGCCATAGTCGGGCGGACATACGTCCGGCGCCATCAAGAGGAGAAGGGTTGACCGCTCCCCTCTCCGTAAAGATACACGGCGCACAGCGCCGTAACACAGTCAGGAGACATGTCCTATCTTTTCCCTGTGTACAGAGCAGTACGGTGCCACATGTATGCTGCACCATACTGCTCCGCACCGCTCCGTGCGCCCATTGCTGGCCTATGTGGGATGTATATACGGCCGTAAGCTTGCGTGAGAATGCAGCCTAACTCATTGGCCCAGATCTATTATCCTGGCTGCCCCAGTTTTCTAACATTGTACATAAAAAAATGTGCAATCAGCTTCCAATCGTGATAGCTTAGTGTATGTAATCATTGGCTGCACAATTAGAGGCAGAGCCAAGGTCACATATCTCGAGGATCATAACCACACATGGCTTCTAGCTATTGAATAGATAGTCGATCCAAAAAAATTAACTCTGAAATGAAATGTAAGCTGCTTCTATGATGTAATGGACTGAACTCTGAAGTCAAGACTTTCTTGTTCTGTTAACATAGTAATGATGTGTAACTGCCATCACTGCAGTTGGGAATCAACACTGGCCAAACTGGATGCACTGCAACCAACTGACTACAGCCAAACATAGTGATGATCACACAACCTGCCCAGGCAGGTGCAGGACATGTGATGTGGACATGTGACCAATGTCCATCTTCTGCCCTGTGTCTGGTCTATGCTGAGAAAATCAACGGACTGATTAATAATAATAATAATAATAATAATAATTCCTTTATTTATACAGAGCACACAGATTACGCAGCACTACCCAAATCGGTCCCTGTCCCCAGTGGGGCTCATAATCTAATCATCCTACCAGTATGTTTTGGAGTGTGGGAGGAAACCGGAGGAAACCCACGCAAATACGGAGAGAACATACAAACTCTTTGCAGTAATGCTAACCACTAAGCCACCGTGCCACCCCAGGGTCAGTAGCATTTTAATTCACCATCATACTGTAGTATGCAAGTACAAATGGACAATTTCTAGCATTAAACAAGTGTAAACTTTTCAAATATGGGAAGCAAGAAATCATCTGTGACATAACAGTGAATGGGTAGGAGGCAATAAGGGGAAATGGAGGTAAAATGGGGAAGTCTCTTTGCAATAATCGTTAGAGTACATCAAGACATTGGGGGTCATTTACTAAGGGCCCGATTCGTGTTTTCCCGACGTGGTACCCGAATATTTCCGATTTGTGCTGATTTCCCCTGAATTGCCCCGGGAAATTGGGGAGCGTGACCGAACGAAAACCCGACGGATTCGGGAAAACTGGCGCATTTTTAAAAAAAAAGTGTTGCGGAACTTGCACTTACCTTCACTAGGAATAGGCCGCAGCGCAGTAGCGCCACCTGGTGGACGTCGGGGGAACTACCTTAGTGAATCCCAACCGAACGCGCCGCTGGATCGCAAATGGACAGGGTAAGTAAATCTGCCCCATTGTGTTCTCTTAACAGCTAAGAGGGAGAGGTATAGCCTATTTAGGTAACCTATTAGGGTACCAGTAATATTGGAAGAAAGAGTTCCGCAATCCATGTGAATCTGGACGGCCCTAGCAGGTTCTTTCTGATGGTAATGATGTGTAATAGATTGCTATGAGCCGTGGTGGTATAACAGGACTCAGGTGGCGCCTATTTTCTCCATGGCAGCATAATGACAGATCCTGTCTTAGACAAGATCTGTCAATGTGCATGTCAGCCTATGCACCTTCACATTAGTATGGCAGTGTATTACTTTGAACAAGCTGTCAGATGATCACTTGTTCAAGTCCCAGAGTGGGACAGTAAAAAAAAGTTGAAAAAATATTTACAAATAAAAAAAGAAAAGAAAAAGTCCCCCAAATGCTCCATAAATGATCAAACTCCTACATATAATCACCACACATATAAAGTTTTTGCTCATTCTGTAACAACTCATACAACAAAATTTAAAAAATACCAAAAACTCCAACAAAAAGTGATCAATAAGTCGCATTTACACCACAACGATTCCAATAAAAAGTACAACTCATCACGCAAAAATATAAGCCCTCATATAGCTCAATCAACCAGGTCAGTGGATAGTTCTCACACCTGGACTTTCATTTTTGTCCTTCACGTAACTGTTACCATGACAACTGTAAATGGTGACAGTGTGAAAGAGCCCCGCTGCATTCCGCGTTCAGGGGAAAGCAATAGTCTCCTTGCGAGCTCTGGGGTCTGATGAAGGACCCCGGGACTGTCTTCAGCTGCTGAATGACAGATCCTGTTTCTGACAGGATCTGTCACTGTGCATGTCAGCTTATGCATCCAACACTTCAAAAACACACCAAGAACGCACCGCGTTACAGCACACACAGGAAATTCTTTGTTTATTAGATGCATTGCATATACTTGCAAGCTACTAGGCTCAAATAATCTGAATTTGAGTTCTGAGTTGGAGCATGTATATTTAATACACTGGGGGGCATTCATTATTTATGGCGATAGTTCTTTTTTGGACGCACAATTTTATCAATGATTTGCACCATGGTACTGTATTGTGGTACACGGCCTTGATGTAAGAAGAACAAATGAGAGTCAGAAATGTCAAACCACATTCATAGCAGTTGGTAGACTTGTTTTTTAGGTCTAATTAAGCGGCAAAAAAATTGTCGGCAAACTTGAAGCTCAGGAAAAGTGTCGGGATTCAAAAGTTGTGGTCAAATTAAGCGACAAAAAAACCCAGTATGTGGTAGAAAAGAAACTAAATTATTGTACTGACATAAAATAAATATGGTGCACAAGGCGTTGCAGCAAGAAAAAAAAAGAAAAAAAGAGAAAACTTTCACCAAAACACAGGCAGAATGCGAATAATAGATTCCCCCATCTACTTCCTGCACAGCTTACAGGCTCAAATGATCTCTGTCTTTGATTTCTGAATGCCTTCACTTGTCAGAAATCAACCTGAGAGATCATTTCAGTCTGTAAACTAACTAAGAAGGAGATACAATGAGGAGGACTTATTATTTCTGGTGCTAGGTGTAGTTTTTTTGGCCCCCGGTTTTAGTATTGCTTTGCACTGTGGTAGGCACGTCACTAGGAGAGGCAGAGCCCCATAGCAGACTCCTAAATGGGGCTCCCTACCACTTCAGAAAATATGCATATTTGTATACTCACACATTTATACACCCTTACTGACACATACTCACATTCATACACTTATGTGCACACATTTATGCAGTGATATATATATATATTTACAGGGTCGGACTGGGGTGCCTGGGGCCCACCAGAGAAATTGATTCTGGGGGCCCACCATACCGCTGCCTAGAAATATTTGTTATTTCACAGGAGTTCACGGCGGCTGCAGTTTGCTTAGCACTAACTTCCCAATAACACTTCAACTCTTTTGTATGTTCTCTGCAGCACATAAAAAAGACAGGGCACTGATATTATAGGAATAGTCTAGATAGTTAGTCAGTAATTACAGTTATCAGAAGTGGGATTCAGTGTACACATGGGCACAGCACAGTACTACTACTCCTATCCTGTATATAAGAGCACAGCACATTACTACTACTCCTATTCTGTATATATGGGCACATCACAGCACTACTACTCCTATCCTGTATATATGGGCACAGCACAGTACTACTACTAATATCCTGTATATATGACTACAGCACAGTACTACTACTCCTATCCTGTATATATGGGCACATCACAGCACTACTACTTCTATCCTGTATATATGGGCACAGCACAGTACTACTACTCATATCCTGTATATATGGGCACAGCACAGTACTACTACTCCTATCCTGTATATATGGACACAGCACAGTACTACTATTCCTATCCTGTATATATGGGTGCAGAACAATACTACTACTCTTATCCTGTATATATGGGCACACCACAGTACTACTACTCCTATCCTGTATATATGGGCACAGCACAGTACTACTACTCCTATCCTGTATATATGGACACAGCACAGTACTACTATTCCTATCCTGTATATATGGGCGCAGAACAATACTACTACTCTTATCCTGTATATATGGGCACAGCACTACTACTCCCATCCTGTATATATAGACACAGCACTACTATTCCTGTCCTGTATATGTAGACACAGTACAGTACCACTACTCCTATCCTTTATATATGGACAAAGCACAGTACTACGACTACTATCCTGTATATATTGGTATATCACAGTACTACCACTCATATCCTGTTTATATGGACACAGCACACTACTACTCCTATCCTGTATATATGGGCCCAGTACTACCACTCCTACAATGTATATATGGACACAGCACTGTATTACTACTCCTATCCTGTATATATTGGTATAGCACAGTGCTACTACTCCTATCCTGTATATATTAGCACAGTACTGCTACAACTATCCTGTATATATGAGCACAGCATAGTACTACTACTCCCATTCGGTATATATGGACATAGCACAGTACTACTACTCCTAACCTGTATATATTAGCACAGTACTACCACTCCTATCCTGTATAATATTAGCACAGTACTACTACTCCTATCCTGTATGTATGGACACAACACATTACTAATCCTTTCCTGTATATATATGCAATACCCCCCCCCCCCTTATTACATATGGTGCCCCCTTATTATATTGTATTTATCTTCTAGTGGCCATTAATTATATTTATTACTTTAATGGGGTCCCCTACTACTGTGCCCCCTATAATATATATATAGTCTGCTAGTTAAAAATAATAAAATTCACTCACCTTTAGCAGCGCTCCCGCGTCCACCGCGTCTCTTCTCCCGGACCCTGCGACAGTGGAACTGAAAAGAAGAAGCCGCGCGGCAGCGTGAGTACATCATCACGCTGCCGCGCATCAGGATAACACAGTGCAACGCGTGCCGGGAAAAAAAACGGCCGCATCGCACGCACTATTATCAGATATGGCAGCACAATTATCAGATATAGTACTCGATGTGGCTGCTTACGGCCGCATCGAGTACCTGTGCTGTCACTCACTGGCAGGGGCCTCAGATCGGGTTGGAGGCCCCTGCCATAGCAGAGGTATCGGGGGCCCACCGGAGGATTCACCGGTGCTCCGGCGGGCCAGTCCGAGCCTGTATATTTATATACTTACACAGATCTGCCCCAGTAGCTGCTAACCACATGGGGGAAGTTCATGGCAGGAATTAGAGATCCCTAGTGCCGTTGTTATGCTTTTCCCTCCCTCACTCCCAACATTTCATGCTGTTGTGAGAGATGTGTACTGTTATATACAGATTATGCTGTACAATGTGTTCATCCTGGTGCACACCCTTCATTCTTTAGTGTGTCAGGTCTGAAACTGCAGGTCCCATAGCAGCTGCTATGGCTGCTACCACTGTAGATATACCCCTGGACTGGTTATATTGTGGCACCTTAATGTATTTCTTATAACATTAAAAACTACTCCCAGCATGTCCTAACCACAAATATCTCTACTCCATCTGAATACCTTGATGATATCGTGCAATCTTTAAAGCCGGTATAACAAACATTATGTCGCCACACAGGTCCAGAAAACGGTCACGGATCTCTACTGGATTAGTGGTGCCACCAAGATACTCTTCAACAACAAAAGGAATGGCTTCAGGACTCAGACCCTAAAAAAAAATCACCATTCAGCAGAATAATCAGCAGAATGTTTTACCTCGGATAATAAGAAATATACTCTCAGCTATACTCACCAATAAAGGATGTTGTAACGTTGACATCACAGACTCCCTTGTCATTCCTTCTGTTATCCCAGTTAGATTTATTAGCTAGATGCCAAGATACAATCATAAGTTAAAGTTTTATATTATGTAAAATCTTTTGAAATGTTGTTCCATCTAAATGATAAACTTTCTCTGAACTCATGAATGTTCCTGTTACCTTAGTGTGTAACATGATCAGTGTGTGCTCCTGAGCTGTACCTTGTTCTGTAAGTGACCGTGGGAGCCATATGCATACACTGCGATCACAAAATACACCCCTTCAGCTTTCTGGCCAGTAGCGGGTAAATTGCCTGATGTACTCAATGGCAGCACCGCATTAAGCTTGGTTTATCAACCCTGTCTTTTTTTTGCTCCTAATGTGGCTGTGGCTTTCTATTCCAAATAGGTTCACTGCGTTTATTCATTCATATCATAGACCTGTTGGTACATAGACCTGTTGGTACATAGACCTGTTGAGTGTCAAGCATGCAAGGCTCGTGCATTGTTATGATCGGGACCAAGCACCCTATGTCAAAAGCCCAGGAGAGCCGAATGGGGTCATATGCCTATTGATAAATCGATTTATCGAAACAGCGGATTTCCATGCCATATCATGACCACCTCCAGCATCAACTTACCTAGCACTGTGTAACGGTATGTTTAGGTCAGAATGACAAATTTTAAATGGTAGATTTACTTTAAACTAGTAAAAAGTAGATCTATAATCTTCCACATTTCTTCCTGGATTTGGTGTTTTATTTTGATGCTCATTTGTTTTATTTGCAATGCGTGCGCCCCAATATAAAATCATATTGAAAAACCCCACTAAATTTTATAGATTATTAGATACTAATGATGGTTTTACACAGAAATGCAAGTCTTGCATAGATTGTGGGTTGGAAAAGGTAACCTTCATCTGCGCAGCCTGGAGCATAGGTGATGTTCGGTGTTCCGGGCTGTTAATTATTCACACCACCTGTGTGATGCAAACTCCATCTCTAATGTCTCGCGCATCTTGCAAGACATCACCTTCATCACCAGCATGAGAGAGGGAGGTCGCAGGGAAGTGAATAATTAGCATGGTAGCATCAGACATCACATCTCTTTGCTGAAGCCTGCTTTTTATAAGTATCCTTTTGTGTCAAGATTAAAGACCAGCGCTGGGATGAAGAAGAGGACAGGTGAGTATCTGTAGTGCTTTTTTACTTTTAGCGTTTGGTAGATTTCCTTTAAGCACCTTTGAAACAATAGGCTGTTATATACATATTCACAACATAAAACTGTTGCTATGTAGCTACAATGGTTTATACATATTTTTTTAATTTTTAACTAATAAATATGAAATATTTACAATTTTGTGCCATTATTGTTTCTAATTTTTGAAAAATACAGAAATGCAGGATGTTCTCAGATAAGACCTGTCATGGAAATTCACTACACCTCTGATTCATAAACGGTTCCAAATTAAGAGTTAATAGGATCACAAGCTTGGAGGATCAAATTATGTTGAGACCAGTAGTGCTCTCAAGAAGATGCTTTTTGCAAAACATATAATATAACACCTTAATCAGTAAATGAGGATACATAAAACAATAGGACAGTGTCTAATTCTTCATGAAAAAATCCCTGCCTATTCTACTTTGTACAGTATAAAGGAATGTAATGAAATTCTAGTAGTATATACTGACACATGCAATTTATTGTTAAACTTTAATATGATTGTCACCCTTAGTGATGTCTCAAGCCCTTAGTGCAACAACTACTGTATATACTTGAGTATAAGCCGAGGCTTGTGCTTTTACCACAAAAAACTGTGAAAACCTATTGACTCAAGCCATCCAACCCCATTCCCCCAATATACACTCACTGGCCACTTTATTAGGTACACCATGCTAGTAACGGGTTGGACCCCCTTTTGCCTTCAGAACTGCCTCAATTCTTCGTGGCATAGATTCAACAAGGTGCTGGAAGCATTCCTCAGAGATTTTGGTCCATATTGACATGATGGCATCACACAGTTGCCGCAGATTTGTCGGCTGCACATCCATGATGCGAATCTCCCGTTCCACCACATCCCAAAGATGCTCTATTGGATTGAGATCTGGTGACTGTGGAGGCCATTTGAGTACAGTGAACTCATTGTCATGTTCAAGAAACCAGTCTGAGATGATTCCAGCTTTATGACATGGCGCATTATCCTGCTGAAAGTAGCCATCAGATGTTGGGTACATTGTGGTCATAAAGGGATGGACATGGTCAGCAACAATACTCAGGTAGGCTGTGGCGTTGCAACGATGCTCAATTGGTACCAAGGGGCCCAAAGAGTGCCAAGAAAATATTCCCCACACCATGACACCACCACCACCAGCCTGAACCGTTGATACAAGGCAGGATGGATCCATGCTTTCATGTTGTTGACGCCAAATTCTGACCCTACCATCCGAATGTCGCAGCAGAAATCGAGACTCATCAGACCAGGCAACGTTTTTCCAATCTTCTACTGTCCAATTTCGATGAGCTTGTGCAAATTGTAGCCTCAGTTTCCTGTTCTTAGCTGAAAGGAGTGGCACCCGGTGTGGTCTTCTGCTGCTGTAGCCCATCTGCCTCAAAGTTCGACGTACTGTGCGTTCAGAGATGCTCTTCTGCCTACCTTGGTTGTAACGGGTGGCGATTTGAGTCACTGTTGCCTTTCTATCAGCTTGAACCAGTCTGCCCATTCTCCTCTGACCTCTGGCATCAACAAGGCATTTCCGCCCACAGAACTGCCGCTCACTGGATGTTTTTTCTTTTTCGGACCATTCTCTGTAAACCCTAGAGATGGTTGTGTGTGAAAATCCCAGTAGATCAGCAGTTTCTGAAATACTCAGACCAGCCCTTCTGGCACCAACAACCATGCCACGTTCAAAGGCCTCAAATCACCTTTCTTCCCCATACTGATGCTCGGTTTGAACTGCAGGAGATTGTCTACATGCCTAAATGCACTGAGTTGCCGCCATGTGATTGGTTGATTAGAAATTAAGTGTTAACGAGCAGTTGAAAAGGTGTACCTAATAAAGTGGCCGGTGAGTGTATATGCACCATTGTATTAGTAGCATAATAGCTGAACCTCAGAATTTTAGTCAGTAATGTTTGTGTTTTTTGTCTTACATGCTAACATTCTAACATTTCTGACAAGTTCTGGGTCACGGTGTTAATATGTAGCCACATTAGGTGAAGAGGATCATATGTTCCTTCTTTCCCTCCTATATGTAATATAACAATCAACCAATATGTGACAGAAAGATTCTCTTTCACATGAATCTAGGATTGGCACTTTCTAGACACCCAAGTACCGGAGATATTTACAGTCAGAAGTAATTTAATATAAAATATATTAAAAATTGCACCCAAAATTGTCACTTTAATGGGAACCTGTCACCAGGGACATCATTTACACTTGAGACAAGTTGCAGAAACCCATTACACCTGGATTGCAAAGATGTCTTTCTGCCTTTTCTGTGCATTTACATTGCAATATAATTGTGTGTTTTAACTTACCTTGCACCCTAACAGAATCCTGTTTGTCCCAGGGTTTGCTTTGGATGCATTAAAAAGAACACATGAATTGTCTGTGCTTCTCACTCCTCAGCTCTCAGCCCCCACCTTTGTGCTCATGTACAACTCCTCCCTCCCCCACTGATGTCATTTCACAACACTGTGAACTCTATCTTTGTGTGAGTGAAGAAGCAGAAGGAAGGAGTTGTACAGGAGCACAAAGGTGTGGGCTGAGAGCTGAGGAGTGAGCAGCACAGACAAGTCACGTGTTTTACTCACCTACACTTCTCTTGATGTTGATCTATCGCTGATCTACTCCTAGCTTGACACGTGGGGATCACCTAGAAAATAAACTTATAATTAGCAGACTGGAGCAGCGCTCTGGGCTGATAATTATTCACGCCTCCTGCGTGATAGATGCCTTCCTCTCCCATGTTGAAGAGGGAGGTGACGTCACAAAGGGGGTGTGCGGACATCTTGTCCCCGCCCTTTGACCTACTAATTAGAAGTTTCTTTTCTAGATTATCCAGGCATGTCAAGCTTAGAGAAGACCAGCCCCGGGATCAACATCAAGAGGAGAGTAGGTGAGTATCTTTGTCTTTTTTTAAATAAACTTTATTATGAGAAAAATACAGAGCACTAAAAATATATACATATGTGGACAATTTCGATACACTGACTTTGCAAAATGGATTTATATAAACTAAGAATCTAGTGGTAAGTACTTCAGTGTCACACTTGTGGGGACAAGTGTAGGGAAAAGTCTCTAAGGGAAGAGACTGTGGACCCTCTAGACCAGTGATTTTCAACCTTTTTTGAGCCGCGGCACACTTTTTATACTTAGAAAATCCTGGGGCACACCACCAACCAAAATAGCACAAAATGACACTAAAACAGTCATATTATACATATAGTTAATAATATAGATTCTAAATTTATCTACTCGGTGTGAAACCTGGGCCTGTTTCGATAAACAAAATAAAGGGGTACAATGAGAAGTGCCATCTCATATACTCAGCATATGAGCTGGTACTTCTCATTGTTATATGCAGTATACTGCTGGAGTACTAAAAGTACCAGCTCATATGTGGAGTATTCTGCCAACAGTTCATATACTTAGGCAAAAGCTCATATAGTCAGCATTATTGGTGGGCATTACCTTAGCGGTGGGCAAATGCGAGAGTCTCTCCGCTCTCAGGATGATGCGCCGGCCTCGGTGACATCATTTTGTCGCGCGAGGTTCAAAGCTTGTGCATGTGTTATTGTACACGTCTCCTACATTGTAAGAAGCCGTGACTGCGCATCGCTGCACATTGCCGGGAAACAAAACACAGGGGGCACCAAAGTTTGGGGAACTTTCCCCGCGGCACATCTGACCATGGCACACTGGTTGAAAATCACTGCTCTAGACCACCGGGGAGAATGATGATACTAGCCGCAGTCTCAGTGGCACCTGAGTCTTGCTGCAACGGGGTGCCACCAGGTCATTCCGGGATGACTGCAGGAGTGCAACGTTGGAACACAGGATAGCACAAGAACCACAGGATGCTCACCAGAGCAGGAACCACACGGACGGACCACAGGAGCAGGAAGAAGGAATGAACCTCAGGACGGCACAGGACCTCAGGATGGCAGGATCTTCAGGATGGCAGGTCCTTCAGGATGGCAGGACAGCCACAGGGACACAGGACCGCCACAGGACACCGAGGAACACGGAGTAACACTGGAGTACAGACACACGGAGAAAAACTGGAAACGCTGGAACACAGAGGAACACAGGAGGGCTTTCACTTCAGGGGAATGGCTTAAAGAACCGGCAATGGCTTAATGAACCGGCAAGGCAGAAAGACATCTTTGTAATCCAGCTTTAATGGGCTTCTGCAACCTGTCTTTAGTTAAAAATTAGGTCCCTGGTGACAGGTTCCCTTTAACCTACTATTCAAATTAACCCACCCAAAACAAATAATTCATAAAAAGCTATAATTAAAAAGCATTGCCCTTTCCATGGCTGCAATACTAAAAAATCAGTTTTAAATCAGTTTTTAAAGGGAACCTACCACCACGATTCTACCGATAAAGGTAGATCGGATGGTAGGTGGATGTAAGGGACGTGAGGATAGCTCTTTTTAGAGCTAATCCTCACGTCCCGCTAACTTTTGGCAAACTTTATTCCACTAATATGTAAATTTAGTTATGCGGCTACTGGGGCGTGGAGTAGGCGGGCACGAGGCTACACAGCGCGGCTACTCCACGTTACTCCACATTACTCCTACTACCCTGCTGTGTGCGGTGCGCAGCTCCTCGTAGCTGCGCGCCCTCGTCCGACAAGCCGGCTACTGCGCATGCACAGTAGTTCCGGCCTCGGACCTGGGGCTGCTCAGCCACGGGCCTGCGTTCTGCGCATGCGCAGAACGCAATCATGATAGACGAGGGCACGCAGCTACAAGGAGCAGGGTAGGAGGAGTAATGTGGCTACTGGGGCGTAGCCTCGTGCCCGGCTACTCCACGCCCCAGTAGCCGCATAACTAAATTTACATATTACTTCAATAAAGTTTGCCAAAAGTTAGTGGGAGGATTAGCTCTAAATCCACCTTACATCCACCTACCACCCGATCTACCTTTACAGATAGAATCGTGGTGGTAGGTGCCCTTTAAGTGTAAACTTAAATGCAACTCACGTGGGTGAGCCCAATGATAATAATCGAGGCCTGCATATGCAGTGTTCACTGCTGTGCCCTGCCTCCCTAGTCCTGATTGACAGGTCTCACTGATACACTGATACTGTTCTTTGGGACCATCTGCCAATACGCAACTACAGACATATACAGGTCTGTAGAAAATACTGTGTCAAATGTTTTACACAGTGCATTGCTGGAATGTTGAGAGAGATTTCTGTTACATCATTCAGAATTTCATCTCATGCCCAGGGTGATGCCATTTAAGGTCCTCTACCACCTAACATTTGCAAAATCTACCCCATGTATATATCTGATCACAAGAAATCATAGCATGCCTCCATGGAGGCCGGGCAATTCGGCGAAACCCCGGGGCAATTCGGCGCAAAATGGAAATCGACGGGAAACTCAACGAAAATGCGCTCCGCGGACCCCCATAGTGTTTAATAAACTCCCATCAAAGCCATGCATCTGATCCCTGTAGACAAGGGCCTCCTACACTTTTTCTGTAGAAGTTTCCTCGGAATGAACTGTTCTACTACATGTTCATAATGATAGTCTTTCATGGTCATGAAGCAAAATTGACAAGCTCAGCTTCCTGCTATCTAATCTGAAGTTGATAAAACACATTTATCCCTGTCACAAGATTCCCAGGTATGACAGCCATAAAGCTATAACTGCTATGTAATATTAGACAGATTTGGGTACAGAGCCGCACCAAAGTGCCTTGACACGTCATCATAGTTAGTTACTTAGTCTTCAATGCAAGATCTGTTAATATTGTCCTATTTAGTAATCAATGACTGTAAACCACCTCTTCCTGCTCCAGTGCTCAGATTTGCATCAAAGCAGCAGACAATGGCTTGAAGGGTTTGTTTAACTGAAATTCATTTGAAAAGCAACATATGTTGCTCGGACAATTCCTTTTAAAAGCTTCAGGGTGCAGTCACACGTTTTGAGGTGGTTTTAGGTGCAGTTTTGTCAATTTACCAGGTGAAAGAGATTTGTGGAGCAGGTTTCCCCTTCAAAATCAAATTCACTCATTCAGTTAATGTCTTTCACCTGTTAAATTGACAAAACTGCACCTAAAACCACCTCAAAGCTGATTGCGATGCAGTTTTAACAGCCACATGTGACTGTACCCTCTGTATAAAGTGTATTTAAGTAAACTCTGCACAACTGTGTAATGAATAAGGTGCAGAAATGTCACGTCCAAGAGCAGATTTCCAGAAGAGAAACCAACCTATGCTGCTATTATTTGAATCGCTGGGCTTCAGCTCCATCACAGCCATGGACGAAGGAGGACCCTTCCCACATAAATTAGGTGAGCCAGATGGGCATCCTAACATTAGCAAATAAGGATATTGGGCTTACAAGCCAATAGCCATACTGGCCTTCTCGCATTAGAAATAAAAAGCATAAACAAGCCCTTCCATTATACCATTTAGGGGAATGAAGCACTTCCAGATGGGGCCCCCTACTCTTTGATGTACAGCTCTGCTACACCAATGAATTATTTCCTGGAAACAGAAATACACAAAACATGCCAGCATCAGATACAAGCAACTTGGGATGATAGATACGTAGAAGTACAAATGGCCATTGTGGATGCCCACCAGCCATGTGTGCCTTCAACAGGACAAGACAAAGAATCTCACCATTGTGGTATACCAGTTTACTTTATACACAAGGTCCTATGCCTTATCTGCACAATATTGCCAATATACCCATATATGACATCAATATAACAAATCATAATAGTAGTATTCATGTACATAAGCAGAGTAATTATAATCTTGCGCATATATACATATATATGTGTACATTCTTGAACAAAGGAAGTAGATATGTAGAAGTTATATTCTGGTATATGGGAGGCAGTATTATAGTAGTTATATTCTTGTACATAGGGCATTATTAAAGTAGTTATATTCTTGCACATAGTGGGCAGTATTATAGTTATTGGTGTTGGTTTAGCTGATATTTTACACTTTGTCAGGACAATGATTCAGTCAAAAGCAGCGAATGTAAATGATTCTCTCCTGTCACATTGTTTCAGTATGCAAACCAGTTTACCAAGGATACTAGATAGAATTATAGTAAACACCCAATTCTGACCCTTCCCTACAGTCTTACAGTGGTGTATTGAATCTACATAAAACCTTTCTCACATAGTAGAGGGTGAGTTCTGATTCAGACTATTATTCATCACTATTTTAAGCCACTAAACTAAGAACGGAAGGCAAATAGAGAGGAGTACATTAGAGAATTTCTGCTTGTATACATTAACTTGCTGTTAAGACAATGATACTGTGTTCTTTGGTATATAAACAAGTCTGTTGCTTACCTGTTTGTCCAGAAATACTGGTTTTGGAAATCCTTGGTTGTTGCAATTAACCTCTTGTGGTTCATTTCATTATTAATTAAGATTGTCGGCTCGGCACTCTTCAGGTATATTCTTTTGGTTGCTTTAAGTGTCTGTGCACATGCTATTAGGAGTCCGGGGGAGGATTATTTACTATGCGGTGTCAGAGTTTTTTTTTTAATGTCCAAATAATTAAATCAATAAAACAAATATTACTTTATTTTTCCCTAAAGAACCCAGCACTGCAGCTCCTACATTGCTCCTGTTCTCCTTATGGTGCGACCAGCAATTAATAGTATCAGCCAGTCAGTCACCAATCAGTGGCTGATTAGTAAGTACCATTTATTTTGATTTACCGAAGTTGAAAGGAAATCAATTTAAATGACATAAGATTTTTTTCATTTGGGGGCTAACTATCAGCTCAATGGGAGAGATTTATCAGTGCTGCTACCATTTTTTTTTTCCATAGAAGCACTTAAATAATCTCAAGAAATTGCAATTAATTATGGAACTATGTGGGTGTGAAAGGGCTGCAGCTGCCGGCAGAGTTCCTGCCCTGTGCCGGCATACTTTCTAAAAACCGATTGTTAGCAGGTTTTTACACAAACTAGTTTTATCCGCCACCGCCGCACGGCCGTCAGATAAATCAGCGGGTCAAAAGTGGTGGTGGGGCTTTATCATATGCTCCCAAAGGAGCGCCAGCCTAGGATGACTTTTCCCCTATGCATCATTGTAGTTACATTGTCACAACCAACGATATGCGTCATATAAGCAACATTTTCGTTACTTATGTCTACGCACTCCCTTTTTCACTTCATATAACACGCCAGATTAATCAAGAGAATCCAGATGTTCAAACACATCTATGACGTACAACTTTTTAAAAAGTTGTAAATATAGGCGCAGAAGTCAACTCCTGTTGTATGAAATACTGAGGAACTAGTTGTGCCAAAATTTGCACCTCCTGTGCCACATTTTTCAAGCAATCAAAGCCACTATAATAAGTTAGACAGAAACACGCCCAATGATACATCCCCCTTTCAATGACTTACTGTGTATCACAATCAAAGGCTCAGACTGCAGCTCTCTCCCCCATGCTTTGCACGACTACCAAGTCGCTATAGGATAGAGATGTGACAAGATTGTTAAGATTTAAGTGACTAAATTTGGCTGCAAAAATGGTCTGATGTGACAACTTAAAAGCCGTGCAGCTCTGCTATTCACATTAGTAACTCAGTATAAGGAAAATGAACCCAAACAGTTGACAAAATGGAGAGAGAGTTTTTTACGGTTTTATAAAAATACAAATTTTTCATTTTCTTAGAAAAAAAGTTGTTAGTTTATTTTTTCAGGCATTTGTACATATTACAGATTTTACAGCAAGTATTTCACATGGTGGGTTAAGGATTTTAACTGTCAGTGCCATTTTGGAATCGAAACAGGAGTCCATTCTGTTTTTTCATAGTCAGGTCAACGTCTCATATGGTGTGCGCAGAGCGGTTACACCCAGAAGAGGTCGAGCACTCAGTAACTGGTCTCTATATTTCCCATGAACTTTGATTTTTCTTTTAGACTTAAATAAATAATTAATTCCTGCTGAAACGTTTCCATGGGATCAAAGGAAAAAAAATAAAAATAGAAAATAAAACTAAAATAATTATAAAATATATATCTATCACTGAAATTCAATGGTTTTCTCCTCCCCCAACATGTCAACTGCAGTCAGCAGGCATCATAGTCAACACAGTGATTCTCTGAAGCAACTAGTAATCCTTAATCGCATCCTCAGGGATGAGGGTATTAAATGGACGATCCCATAGAGTGCTGGTAATGCCAAATCCTAGATGTGGAAAGGAAAGAAAAGAAAGTGTGAGTGACTGGTTCTATTCATTAACTTAGAGCTTGCCCAAACAGGGCCCAGCTATTGAATATACATAAATATATCTAATATATAAAGCTGAGTGTATGTATGTGTGTGTGTCAGACTGTGCACCCAAATGCCCATTTCAGTGAAGAAATTTGTAAAATTTGAAGAATAGTGCAGCCGCAATGCTGAAGGGTAGCATGTGACACATATGTGGCGAGGACAGAAACTGGTGCAAAGTCCTTAGTAAACCTTCCCCTATGTTTCAAGTGGAAATTTTCACCCCATGCTTTCCAAAATACACTTAGTAACCTAATATCAAACTATATAAACCATTGGCTATTGTCAGAGTTCGCCTGGGTAGCAACCAATCACAGCTCAGCTTCTATTTTGCTACAGGTCATTAATATGAGCTCCAATTGGTTTCTGTCTGCAACAAAAGACAATATTAGAATAAGACAGCTTATGCCTCTGATACTCCAGTCACATCTGCAGCTGCAATCATCTATCTACCATTATATCATCTCAGATAATTGCAGCTCTGGACATTCTTAATATAAAAAAGCTTATGTCTCTGATACTCCAGTCACATCCAGAGCTGCGATCATCTATTTATCAATATATCATCGCAGATGCCTGCACCTCTGGATGTGACTGGAGTATCAGAGACATAAGCTTCTTCAGTACTTCTTGAATTTTCTCCCTTGCTGTAAGGCTATCTATATTTTCCCTTGTTTTTGGCGTTTTCACTATGATAAAAGAAATATACATAGCCTTTACAACCAAAAACAAATGGAAAATCTTATTGACTGGATTATAAGCCTAGGGTGGGAAATACAGCCGCTACCTGACGAAGGCGGTTCCTGGCGAAACACGCGTCGGGGTTGCTGCACAGTACCAACGGTCTGTATGTTCTATGCATTGATTGTGGTTCCCCTGTATTCAGTGTACTACCTAATGTATTTCTATGCCATAGTATTGCCCTGAACACTTCAGTGGCACTACAGGCGGTCCCCTACTTAAGGACACCCGACTTACAGACAACCCATAGTTACAGACGGACCCCTCTGCCCACTGTGACCTCTGGTGAAGCTCTCTGGATGCTTTACTACAGTCCCAGACTGCAATGATCAGCTGTAAGGTGTCTGTAATGAAGCTTTATTGATAATTCTTGGTCCAATTACACCAAAAATTTTGAAACTCCAATTGTCACTGGGGCAAAAGAAAAAAAATTGTCTAGAACTTCCATTATAAAATATACAGTTTCGACTTACATACAAATTCAACTTAAGAACAAACCTCCAGACCCTATCTTGTATGTAACCCGGGGACTGCCTGTAATTGTATGCCTTACCTTGGGTTGTGTATTACCATCATTACTTGATAATTATTGAATTTAACTTTTTTGTGGCACTAGAATGTTATCTTAGGGAATCTCTGCTGCTATACTTTTTAGTTTACATTGGGTACTGTGCAATTGTTCTCTGTGTGTTGCTCTAAATTTTTGTCATTTAATATGTAAAAAATAATAAAATGAAATTGACTTTTTAACCACAAGGTTGTTTACATCAATTATTGGTTTTGTTAGCATTTAATAGGTGTAGTATCCTGTTTGGGAGGGATTTGGTCAGCGGCCCAGTGACCATATCCTTTCGTTATCCTTTTGGTGACATTTTTATAAAATGTCTAGCAGCAGCCTCTACTCACAATAAAATGTCCAGCAGAGCCCCCCTCAATAATGAAATATCCACAAAGCCCCCCCCCCCTTCGCTAATGAAATGTCTACAGCAGAGCTCCCCTATTAATAAAATTTCCACAGCAGAACGCCCCTTTAATAAAATGTCCACAGTGTAGCTTCATCCCCCCCATTACTGTAATGAAATGTCTAGAGCACAGCCCCCTTAAAAATGTATCCTTATTACCACCTTCTTCTCCCTGCAGCTCCATCTTCTTCTCTTCCTGGCAAAGCAGGCAGAGGCATATCTATGTCCCCTACCCGTGCACACACACTATGACAACACACCAAAGGGAAGGGAGCATAGACGTGCCTCTGTCCACTTTGTCAGTATGAGAAGAAAACGGAGCTGCAGGGGGTACGACAGTACGTATAGAGGTTTTTTTAAAGCTTCAGCTCTATGACCGCGGGCTGAGACAAGTTTAAGGCATTTGGCCGAAGCCCGGCATTTGGGGCACTTGGGGACCACTGCTCTAACCGATTTCATAGCTGCAGGGCTGCTTCTAATGACCCCTACTACTATATCATCACAGCCAGGCTACAGGACGGGTGGAAGGCTCTAGAACAGTGGTGGCGAACCTATGGCACTGGTGCCAGAGGTGGCACTCTGAGCCCTTTCTGTGGGCACCGAGGCCTTCACCAGAGATGACTCCAGGTATCTTCCTGCAGTCCCAGACAGCCCAGGACTTGCTTTGCACAGAGCTATTGGATGAGTGGGAAGGTGTGGACAGATCTGGTTTCCTCAGGGTGCTGAAATGAATGAAAACTGTGACAGAGAAGGGAGTATAAACCACAAATTATATTTCTGTGCTGGCACTTTGCGATAAATAAGTGGGTCTTGGTTGTAGTTTGGGCACTCGGCCTCTAAAAGGTTCACCATCACTGCTCTAGAATAAAGAGATGCAAGTGCAAAGAGATGCAATCTTTTTTTTTGCATATATGTGGTGTTGAATATATGATGTAAAATGCTTTTATTAATAAAATTTTAGATTTTCTATAATAAAATGTATTTCTTTTGAGATTTTTATGTGAAAAATATTTTTTGCTAACCTATTCTACGTTATTGTCAAGAGCAGTTATTTACTATACTGGCCAACGCTGGGTACTACATCTAGCATATAGGCTGAAGGCTCACACCCGTTTTACTTTTAATAGACATTGAGATTTTGACAGCAGTATGAATTTGCTGCACACATATATGATGATTTCACCACATACCTGTTTTCTGGTGTTCAAAGTGATGGCGGACATGATAAGACTTGAGCCAAGCAAGATAAGTCCCCTTATATGGTGAGCCATAGTGCAGATAGTAGTGCATCATATCATACACTACATATCCAAACAGTCCTCCAACAAAAAGTGAGAGCCCTACTACTGGAGGCAGGACCACTTGCAAGAGTAGGTACAGTGGTACGATCACAAACGATGCTGGGACTGGAGGAAAGACCAAACGGGAGCTGTCAAATGGAGCCTGGGATGAAGAGGGGGAAAAGAACTGTAAGAATGTGATCTAATGTAAGACCTTCCACATCAATGATAAAAACAATTAGAAAACAAATAAACTTGTTTCTGAATATAGAATATCACTGAAATATATGTAATTTAACATGCCTGCATGCAGTGATACCCATGTATAAGTTCTCTATCGTACCTTATGGTGCTGTCCATGCAGCATAAAATGCAGGGTGATGAGGAAATAATTGCTGGCAGGGGGGTTCATGTGAAATATGTATCTGTGAATTCCATATTCCATAAGAGTCCAGACCATAATTCCCATGAAGAATAGCGGGAAGAAACAGAAAACTGGGACAGGTATGGCGTATTCTGACAAAGCAAAGATGGCAAAATTTAGCATCAGATCCTTTAGTGCAAAACAATTATCATTACTTATAGAGCACCATTAATTTCATGGTGCTGTACAATCAATCTAAACAATGTACATAAACAGTAACGTCACTGTGCAGGTAAATACTATTGTTTTACTGAACCTGAGGTGCAATCAGTCTAGGGCTAAATCCACGCTGCTTTGTTCTCATACATCACAGGGTCAGAGCAATGCACAAAAATATTTCCATTAAGTACAGATACTAGAGGAATTTTTTTTCTTTTCTATACCAATTTTCTTTTATCCTCAAATGTAAATGGCAATTCCTTGGTCTGTTGTTTTAAAAACAATATTTAAAATAAACAAAAGAGAGAAAAAAAAAACTAAACTAGAAAAAATGGCCCCTCTGCTTATATTTTAACACTGAAGCAAACAGTGTGAACATAGCCTCATACTTTAGATCTGAAATAAAAATCATACAGGCTTCAGAGCTGGAGTCTCCAAGGATTCCATAATTAAAGGGGTATTCCCATGTCGACATTCCCATTTAATTTAATTCAGCTGCCATATACAGGCAGTCCCCGGGTTACATACAAGATAGGGTCTGGAGGTTTGTTCTTAAGTTGAATTTGTATGTAAGTCGAAACTGTATATTTTATAATGGAAGTTCTAGACAATTTTTTTTCTTTTGCCCCAGTGACAATTGGAGTTTCAAAATTTTTGGTGTAATTGGACCAAGAATTATCAATAAAGCTTCATTACAGACACCTTACAGCTGATCATTGCAGTCTGGGACTGTAGTAAAGCATCCAGAGAGCTTCACCAGAGGTCACAGTGGGCAGAGGGGTCCGTCTGTAACTATGGGTTGTCTGTAAGTCGGGTGTCCTTAAGTAGGGGACCGCCTGTATAAACATTTCTTCAGCTGGATAGTATGAATAAAATGTCCCTGGGTGAAGATTTACAATAAATGTAGCCAAGTTGTCCCTAAGAAACAAGATAGTTGTCCACTATTGAGCACTGCCTGACCACCTGGATTCAGCGTTCATTACCAAATTGCGGCTGTGGGACCTTCAGTAACTCCCGGACATTTCATAAGCAAAAACTATTTTTTTCTTTGTATAATAACTGTAGCAGTGGTGGTCGTTTCCAATAAAAACAATCTTGTTTCTACGGGAAAACATGGAGACATTTATGGGAAATTATCTTCACAAAGGTAATTTTTTTTAAATTACATCCCAATGGAGAAATGTGTGCAAATGACAGATAAATTGAATTATATAAGATTGCCCAGATGAGAATACCCCTGTAATCAGGATATGTGAAGTCTTTTTTGCTACATGCTGTAAGGTTTCTGTTGTAGGGAGACCTTTGGCCACCCCATCTTTGCTGAAGCCTATCCTGCAAAGCCTAAAACACCTGATAAATGATGCATGAGCCCTAATAGGTCAAGAACTCACACTGTGTAGCTACTGTTGGCACCTAACCCACAACAAATTATAGTGCCAAGACAGTGGATGTATACTAATCCCATCCATGCTGCAAAAGGAACCAGGACAACTACTTGTGCAAATTGTATTTAATGTTTGTGTGGCTTCTATTTACTGTGCAGTAAGCTTTTAGTCTTTAGAACTGTATTTCACACTCAGGGATACAACATCTAAAAATATACAGACAAAAATTATTCATCAATGAGCACTGTGCAGGGGCCTTATAGTCACCCATGATGATTCAATATACTGCTGCCATCATTACCTGGGCCTGCACAGTGATCACAAAAGGATATATAGTCTTCAAACAGACCATATTTTATAGACTCAATGGAACTGCCTGGAAACAGGCCAAAGGCTTGTACCCCAATATTTTCATAACATACCTTTGGTGAATGAAGCAAAGAGTCTGGTTTCCCCCTGAGCCAGTTCTGTGAGACAATACCAGGTTAAATATACGACTACTGGCGCCCACACAGCCAACACAATGTACCTAGACACAGGAAAACATATAAAATTATTGTGTACAGCCTACTTATGGAATAGAAACCTCTGTAGAACACTATGTAAATAGTAATGGTGTAACTACAGGAGAGTGAAATGTTTAAACAATTTGGGACAGTCCATATGTACGATGATGTCATGTCTTTGGAAGCTTCTCATGGGTCTTTGGCAACATCTGAGTTAATAAGAGACACACGACACACCTGTGGATGTGTTCTAAGACACACCTGAAACATACTGCTTCTTTGTGTAACATCATGGGAAAGTATAAATATATCAGCCAACATATCCAGAAGAGAATTGTGAACTTGCACAATTCTGCTTTATTCTTGGTTGCAATTTGCAGATACCCGAAGATGCCTTGTTATATGCAAGCACAAACAAGATAGGAATGTCCAGCCATCTTAGCGCTTAAGAAGGAGAAAGACTTAATGTCACAGAGATGAACGTGATTTGGTCCAATATGTGCATATAAACCCAAGAACAAAAGTAAAAGACCTTGTGAAGATGCTGAATCTGATAACTGTGTCATTATCCAGAGTGAAACAAGTATTGCATCTACATGGGCTAACAGTCCACTCTGTCAGGAAGAAGCCACTACTCCAAAAGAAATATAAAATATCCACATTCTTGTTTGTAAATGCAGACAGAAACAAAGACCTTAATTTTTATAGACATGTCCTGTGGTCTGACAAAACTTAAAATTGAACTATTTCACCATGTGACCATCATTATGTTTGTAGGAAGAAGGGAGAACTTGTAAACCTGAAAACATCATCCCAACTGTGAAACACAGGGTGGCAGCATCATGTTGTGGAGTTGTGTTGCTGCTTGAGGAACTGGTCCACTTCACAAAACAGATGGCATCTTGGGGAAAGAACATTTTATGGTAATACTGAAGGATCATCTCACGATACCAGCCAGGAAGTTAAAGAATGGGCACAATGACCCGAAGCATAGTGCCAAAGTGGTTACAATGTGGCTTAAGTGGCGAGCAAAGAGGACTACAAACATGGGTCAGTTATGTCATTTCTGTCAGAAGGAATGGGTCACAATTGTGAGACACTTGGGGAAGGATATCCAAAACATTTGACCCAAGTCATACAGTTTAAGGGCAATGGTACCAAATGCTAATGGAATGTATGTAAACTTTTGACTTTGCAGAAAGTAATAAAATGCCTTAAAATTTCTCCCCCATGTCTCATTATTCTGGCATTTGGCAAATATATCTACCGTACATACTCAAGTATAAGCCGAGGGCCCCTAATTTTACCACAAAAACCTGGTAAAACCTATATTTTTTTTACTCGAGTATAAGCCGAGTTTGGGTTTTCAGCCCTATTTTTGCTGAAAAACTAGGCTTATACTCAAGTATATATGGTAAATAATTTTGGTAACCCTAATGGACCTTGAACTGGAAAGGTTTATTCTGATTTCATATCAGTGGAGAACATGCAGATGTGTCTTTTTATATTGTGTATTTAAACTTGTGGTTTCAACTGTATAGGAGTTGAGATCTATTAAGGAAATGTTTCTGATTGCAGAACTTAACAGGTAATACATGGAAAAAAGCTACAATAAAAGGGTTTGTTGATATCCATTGTGATGTATACAGATCAGCTGAACTCTGAACACTGTCATGGGTAAAGATACCAGAGTTTTATTATTTCAATTTCAGCCATATCAAACCTGATGAAATCGTTGAAGGGTGAGATGGTAAATGCTATGGCAGCCAGAAGCCTAACAATAGCAATATGGTCTACACCGAAGCAAGGACACTTTTAGGCCCTTCATCATGACTTCCAGTGGGACAGTCCTGGGTCGCTGGTAGTATGCCCAGCATGTGAAATCTGCATCAACTGCAATTGTGAAGCAGGAAACCATCAAGTTCCCCGTCCCCAATGAACCTCTGCCAAGTATAGTTCTGAGGTAGGTAGACGATGCAATGAGGTCATCACACTTACTAACTTCAGTGTCTCTCCACAGTATACAAGAAGGCTACAGGGGAAAGGGGAAGATGACTATGTGATCAAATCTGACCGGATGACATAAAAGTGAGAACTATAAATAGGGGCTATTATAAGTAAGAATGTAAAAAAGGGGGCATATGTTGAGGTGGCTACAGAAAGCCAGCACAATAAGTGTGGAGGTTATAGAAAAGAGCGTTCTAGAAGGAGGGGTTACAGAAAAGAAAACATTTTAAGTAGGGGTAACAGAAGAGAGGGCATTATAAGTGGGGAGGGCTACTTAAAGGGGGGGGGTATTATAAGTAAGAGCCTATAGGAAGGGGAAATTATACTAGGTAAGGTCCACTTAGATGGGTGGACATTATACAGTGTTGACAGCAGTGAGATATCAGGTACAGAGTTGTGTACAGCCGTACAATGTGAATGGCTGTACACATCTCTGTACCTGATATCGTCTCCTGCTTACCTCACACAGCTTGTGTTTGACACCTAATAAATATTTTTGCGAAATAAAGGAATGCTTGGATTCTAATCTCTTGGTGTATCAAATGGGTGGTACCCTAATCCTCACCTGCCTATATTTGATGTGCAGCTGCACACTTAGTGGAGAACACTAAGGGAGGTGTGCATCCCTAATTTAATAGGCACTGTAGGGGGTGGGTAGTGTGCATCCGTATTTCACCATCCTGAAAGCTGGAAACAAAGACAATGTAAAGATAGCTAGAGAACGTACCATGCAGTCTTTGAACACCACTCTACAAAGTCTGATTGGAAAAGTCGAATGGGTCTGTCCACTGGTTGATGAACCCATTCATCATACTTTTCCCTCAAGTGTCCAACCTGCCAAAGCAGCGGCTTTTCCCAGTCTACTAAGTCCTAAAACAAACAATAATATTTCCGGTTATTCCACTGACATCAAGCATCAAGTGTACACTGCCCTAACAAGTCAATAAACAACATTATAAAATGGCTTAATGGCTTAATCATTCTGCAGCAATAATATATTTAACAATCACATTATCATGCAGTAAAGTGTTAGAACCATCCCGTGACAATTACATCCTGAAAGGGACCAACCCATTGTAATTTGCTGCCAACTTTCAGTGCACTTGTTGGTAACCACTTATATATAGTGTGGTTTATTTCCTGTTATTGCTACTTCTAGTTTGTTAAGATAATTAGTGGAAGGTAGATGTGAGAATGCAGAGGTGTCCACACCTTACACACCTTAGAAGTGTGGTTATCAGCACTGGCTTCTAACATGGGATAATACATACAATCAGCAGATTGAAGAAATCCATGTTTAAATGTAATGTGGCTCTTCTGTTGCCTATGGGTCTTTATATGACAGGTAGAATTATCAGTCCTGAAGAGGAAGTGTATCACATCCAACTTGACCCTTAGACTCCACAAGCACCATCTGCTCAGTGCAGGGGAAGTTAACCCTTCTCATTCCATGCAGGCGAGTCTTCTGTAGGAGGCCAGATGCAGTAATATGCTCCAACATGTGCTTTTGTGGTATCTGTGCCAAGTAGGGTGACTATTCCACTGTTACATTTCATGGAAAAGGTCTGCCCCATTGCTTTGGAGTTACTGAGGGATTGGGTTTAGTAAAAGAGCAAGACTTAAAAGGGTTCCTCAGTTCCAGCAATAACTATGTTAAACGAAAACAAAACGCAATGCGTGAAGGCGTCCTAATTAGAGAAGTGTTTTAACAAGCCGTGCACCTGTGGGACATCACATGGCTAAATGTATATCAACAACGACAATGAGGCTTTCTATAGAATGACAGCAAACATTCTAGAAATAATATAGTGAATAAGTTGGAAAATGGGAGAAATGGATAAGGCCAACATCAAAATGGGTATCCAGATTCATAACACTGATCATAAGATGGGACATATTTATAGTAGGTTCTGAGCTGAAGTTCTGAAGTTCCCAGTACGTTTGGCTCAGTTGTGTATGTGTGTGTTGTGTAGAGCATAACGAAAATTTGGGCCATAATAGTCAGTTCTTTAAAATAGTTAAATTCTCTTCCAATAGTCCTCAGTAGGTATTTCTCACCTTTTCCGGGTCAAAGGGATGAAACTGTATTCCATCTGAGTAGTGAGTCTCCTTTTTCGTGTAGTGATTCCCTCGTTCTCTTAAATGCTGTAAAAAAAAAATTACAAGAAAGTGATTAAGTCATTAATTACAAGGAGGTGATTAAGTCATTAAAGTATTAAAACATAGCATTGCACATCAGTTTTATAGGTTTAAAGTACAACAGGTCACCAGAGTTACACTTTTAAGATGTCTACAGCCAAACACTGGGATCAGCGGGGTTCACACACTGTAGCTTTGGTATGATATTTATTATCTAATACATATATTTACAGGGGGCAGAGTTCAGATTTCCTGATATAGCAGCTATAGAGTGACATGATAAATTCTTCCTCTCTCCAGCTCTCTGAAGTTGGATTCATTTCCTATTCCAGCTCCTACACAGGAGAAGAATGTATATATAACAATTACACATATGAACGTATGCTCGCCTGGGTTACAAGAGGGAGGAGGGGTGAGCGCTATTCACCTCTCACCTCTTCACTGAAAGCCAAGTGGCTCGGTCTCACCTGGCTCAGTCCCGGGGAGACAGTGCATGCTCACTACACCGTGACTGGGTGCCATAAACATCCACAGGCCGCAAATTGTGATGTGGCCGCAAATTGTGCTGCTGCATCAACTGCGCCCATACATTCATTTGTGTACTTGAGGTCTCAGTTGAAGCCTGAATACTATTCATTACAGCAATGTTCTCAACTTTTTCTGCAGCTTTTGCATTGAACTGAACTACATTACTATTCATGCAACAATCATGTGACTTCTGATTTTAGAATTTCCTAGTTGCCATGTAGCCTGAAGCTATGACTTGTGGTGGTGGTGATAGCAGACACTGGAACAATCAACTGTATAAGGTAAAAACCTATATCTTATGCATACAAGTCACCTGCTGTCAATTCAACAGTCCTGAGTAGAACGAGGAAGGGATGGCACTCACTCTTGTCTTGAATCTTCAGGTTAAAGGACAACATGTCAGCAAATTAAACCAAACGAGCTGTACATACTAATAAAAACAGATGCCCAGCCCTCTTCCAATTATGGTACAGGCAGTCCCCGGGTTACATACAAGATAGGGTCTGTAGGTTTGTTCTTAAGTTGAGTTTGTATGTAAGTCGGAACTGTATACTTTATTATTGTAACCCCAGTCAAAAATGTTTTGGTCTCTGTGACATTTGGATTTTCAAAATGTTGGATTGTCATAAGAACCAGGATTAACAATAAATCTTAATTACAGACACCTTTGATAACTGTTAAAGCTGTTTATTGTAGCCTAGGACTAAAGTATTGTAAATTACCAAAATCCAGAGGTCCGTTTGTAACTAGGGGTCGTATGTAAGTCAGGTGTTCTTAAGTAGGGGACCGCCTGTATATGCTATATGCATGTAGGTATGGAGTGTGTATACTGTATGTATGTTTAGAATATGTTGGAGAACCTACATGGTTTTAGGGAGTTAAAAACTGAGCAACATCTGAAGACCAACAATGTTTTAAGAGCTCAGTGAGCACAGAAACAATAGGTCGACCAGAGGCCTTCCAGTATTATTTTGATAAGTAATCTGGTATTATATGCATTAAAGCATTATGGGATTAGAGCATTTAATTGTACAATTATGTCAGTTCTTTAAAGAGGAACTTTCACCACACTTATGATTATGAATTTTGTTTCTTCAGTTTGTGGAAGTCCATTTTGTTTCCACATTACATAAAAATATTATTTTTAGAGATGAGCGAACATGCTCGTCCGAGCTTGATGCTCGGTCGAGCATTAGGGTACTCGAAACTGCTCGTTACTCGGACGAATACTTCGCCCGCTCGAGAAAATGGCAGCTCCCGCCGTTTTGCTTTTTGGCGGCCAGAAACAGAGCCAATCACAAGCCAGGAGACTCTGCACTCCACCCAGCATGACGTGGTACCCTTACACGTCGATAGCAGTGGTTGGCTGGCCAGATCAGGTGACCCTGGGATAGACTAGCCGCTGCCCGCGCTGCTCGGATCATTCTCTGTCTGGATGCCGCTAGGGAGAGAGCTGCTGCTGGTCAGGGAAAGCGTTAGGGTGTTCTATTAGCTTACTGTTAGGCAGGAGTGATTCTCAAAGAACCCAACAGCCCTTCTTAGGGCTACAATAACGTTCTACTTTTTTTATTTTAATTTGCATCTAGTACCATTTTGTGAGGAATTAGCAGGGGGACTTGCTACCGTTGTGTTTTTGTATGTAAGTCGGAACTGTATACTTTATTATTGTAATCCCAGCCAGAACTTTTTTGGCCTCTGTGACAATTGGATTTTAAAAATGTTGGGTTGTCATAAGAACCAGAATTAACACTAAAGCTTCATTACAGACACCTGTGATAACTGTTACAGCTGATTATTGTAGCCTAGGACTAAAGTACAATAAATTACCTATATCCAGAGGTCCGTTTGTAACTATGGGTCGTATGTAAGTCGAGTGTTCTTAAGTAGGGGACCGCCTGTACTGTGAAAAGCCTATATCAGAACATACCCTAAAGCTCTGCTACAATGTGGCACGTAGCGGACCCGGCGAATTCGTCCTGGGGAGATCAGCAGCATCGAACCAGGCAGTCACCACCGCCATCTGGGGCAGAGCTTGGCCAATTCGCAAACACATTTCCACTAACTCCTCTTTGACCGATGAGTTTTTAAATGGACTGAAAATGCATGCTTAACCCCCTAAGGACGCAGGGTATTTTCGCTCATTTCTCGCTCTCCATCTTCAAAAATCCATAACTTTTCCATTTTTCCGTGTATAGAGCTGTGTGAGGGCTAATTTTGTGCGTAACAAATTTTACTTTCCCGTGATGTTATTTATTATTCCATGCCGTGTACTGGGAAGCCGGAAAAATTGAAAAAAAAATTCAAATTTATACAGGTTTTATGGAGTTTTAATACATTTTCAAAAATTAAACCAATGTGTACGAAAAAGAAAAACACATAGCTGTGTATCTCGGAGGTCACCGGCGGCCGTAACCGTCTTTATAGTTTGATAGATCGGGCATTTTGGGACGCGTTGATACCTAATGTGTCTGGCGCAGAGCGGTTACACCCAGAAGAGGTCGAGCATCAGTAACTGGTCTCATATTTCCCATGAACTTTGATTTTCTTTTAGACTAAATAAAATATAATTCTGCTGGAAACGTTTCCATGGGATCAAAGGAAAAAAAAATAAAAATAGAAAATAAAACTAAAATAATTATAAAATATATCTATCACGAAAATTCAATGGTTTTCTCTCCCCCACATGTCAACTGCAGTCGAGGCTCATAGTCAACGGATCTTGAGCAACTGAATCCTTAATGCTCCTCGGGTGAGGTAGTAAATGGACGATCCATAGAGTGCTGTATGCCAAATACCTAGATGTGGAAAGGAGAAAAGAAAGGTGTGAGTGACTGTTCTATTCATCACTTAGAGCTGCCACAAAAAGGGCCCACTAGATATACATAAAATCTATCTATAAAGCTGAGTTAGTATGTATGCATATATGCATGTCCGTCCACTAAAGAAATCTTTACCGTGGCGTTTACAATCTCTGACTTTGGGAACGTAAAAGACTATGTTGCACACTTTTTTTAGTGCACCTTTAACACGGGGTGTGCAACACACTTCTGTCGAACTTTTAAATGTGGCGCATGGTCAGACTGTGCACCCAAGCCCATTCAGTGAGAAATTGTAAAATTTGAGAATAGTGCGCCGCATGCAAAGGGGGTAGCATGTGACACATATGTGGGCGGGACCACTTCGAATACATGTGCAAGAGTTTGCCCTAAAAACAATGTCTGACAGAAATGGTGCAAGTCCTTAGTTAAAACTTCCCCTGTTTAAGTGGAAATTTTCACCCAGGCTTTCTTCAAAAATACACTTAGAACCTAATATCAAATATATAAACCATTGGCTATTGCCAGAGTTAGCATGGATAGCAACCATCACAGCTCAGCTTCTATTTGCTACAGGTCATTAATAGCTCCAATTGGTTGCTGTCTGCAACAAAAGACAATTAGTATAAGACAGCTTATGCCTCTGATACTCCAGTACATCGCAGTGCAATCATCTATCTCCATTATATCATCTCAGAATAATTGCAGCTCTGGTGACATTCTAATATAAAAAGCTTTGTCTCTGATACTCCAGCACATCCCGAGCAGCGATATCCTTTATCCTATATCATCGCAGATGCTGCACCTCTGGATGTGACTTGAGTTCAGAGAGCTAGTTCTTGAGTACTTCTTGAATTTTCCCCTTGCTGTAAGGTATCTATATTCCCTTGTTTTTGGCGTGTTCACTATGATAAAGAAAATATACATAGCCTTTACACAAAAAACAATGGAAAATTCTTATGACTGGATTATAAGCTAGGTGGGAATAAAGCCCGCTACTGACGAAGGCGGTTCCTGGCGAAAACAGCGTCGGGCTGGCACCGTACCAAACGGTCTGTATGTTCTATGCATGATTGTGGTTCCCCCTGTATTCAGTGTACTACCTACTGATTTCTAGCCATAGTATTGCCTGAACACTTCAGTGGCACTAATTGTATGCCTTACTTGGGTTTGTGTATTCCACTACTTGAAATTATTGAATTTAACTTTTTGTGGCACTAGAAGTTATCTTAGTGGAATCTCTGCTGCATACTTTTTAGTTTACAGTGGGTACTGTGCAATTGTTCTCTGGGGTGCTTCTAAATTTTTGTCATTTATAGGTTAAACAATGAAATGAAATTGCTTTTTACCCACAAGTTGTTTACATCAATATTGGTTTTTAGCATTGAATAGGTATATCCTGTTGGAGGATTGGTCAGGGCCCAGTGACCATATCCTTCGTTATCCTTTTGGTGACATTTTATAAAAGTCAGCAGCAACTCTACATCCTCATAAAATGTCACAGCGCCTCCCCAATAATGAAATACAGGCAGTCCCGGGTAACGTACAAGATGGGTCCGGACGGATTGTTCTTAAGTTGATTTGTATGTAAGTGAAACGGTTAGGTTAAATTGTAGATCAGACAAAAAATTTTGGCCCCCAGTGACAATTGGTTAAACTTTTTGCGGTGACTGGGACAAGGATTATCAATAAAGCTCATTACAGACACCTTACAGCTGATTATGCACATCGTGGGCTATAGAAATGCTTCAGCTTATCATGGTCAGAGGGTGGTCTGTAGTCGGAGTGTACTTAAGTAGGGGGACCGCCTGTTCCACAAGCCCGCCCCCCCCCCCTGGAATGAAATGTCAGCAGAGCTCCTATAATAAAATTTCCACAGCAGAACCCCTTTAAAAATGTCCACAGTGTAGCTTCATCCCCCCCCATACTGTAAGAAATGTCTAGAGCAAGGCCCCCTTAAAAATTATCCTTATTACACCTTCTTCTCCCTGCATCCATCTCTTCTCTCCTGGCAAAGCAGGCAGAGGCATATCATGTCCCTTACCCGTGCACACAACACATGACAACACACCAAAGGGAAGGGACGACATAGACTGCCTCTGTCCACTTTGTCAGTATGAGAAGAAAACGGAGCTGCAGGGGGTACGCCAGTACGTATAGAGGTTTTTTTAAAGCTTCAGCTCATGACCGCGGGCGAGACAGTTTATAAGCATTTGGCGAAGCCGCATTTGGGGCACTTGGGGACCACTGCTCTAACCGATTTCATAGCTGCAGGGCTGCTTCTAATGACCCCTACTACTATATCATCCACAGCCGGTACAGGACAGTGGAAGGTAGTGTGACCCCAAAGCGGCACATACCAACGGGGCATATACCAGCTCTATTAAGTATAGTCAAAAGCTCTAGAATAAAGAGATGCAAGTGCAAGAGATGCAATTTTTTTTTGCATATATGTGGGTTTGAATATATGATGTAAAATGCTTTTAATAAAATTTTAGATTTTCATAAAAATGTATTTCTTTGAGATTTTTAGTGAAAAATATTTTGCTAACATATGTCTATGGCAAGAGCAGTTATTTACTATACTGGCCAACGCTGGGATACATCTAGCATATAGGCTGAGGCTCACACCCGTTTTACTTTTAATAGACATTGAGATTTTGAGAGCGTGAATTGCTGCACACATATATGATGATTCACCATATACCTGTTTTCTGGTGTTCAAGTGATGGCGGGACATGATAAGACTTGAGCCAAGCAAGATAAGTCCCTTATAGGTGCAGCCTCAAGTGCAGAGAGTAGTGCATCATATCTACCACTACATATCCAAACAGTCCTCCAACACAAAAGTGAGAGCCTCCTACTGGCGGGCAGAAACTTGCAAGAGTGGTACAGTGTACGACACAAACGATTGCGGGTGGCTGAATTCAGAAACACGGGACGCGCAAATGGAGCGGGTGTGAAGAGGGGGAAAAGAACTGTAAAATGTGATCTATGTTACGACCTTCCACATCAATGATAAAAACTTAGAAAACAAAATAAACCTTTGTTTCTGAATATAGAATATCACGCAAATATATGTAATTTAACAGCCTGCATGCAGTGATAACCATGTATAAGTTCTCATAGTATTCCTTATTGGTGCTGTCCCACTGCAGCATAAATGCAGCCGGTGATGAGGAAAAATTGGTGGCAGGGGGTTCATGTGCCAAATTATCTGTATTGAATTCCATATTCATAAGAGTCCAGACATAATTAACCATGAAGAAAGAGGAAGAAACAGAAAACTTGGACAGGTATGGCGCGTATTCTGACAAGCAAGATGGCAAAATTTAGCATCAGATCCTTTAGTGCAAAACAATTATCATTACATTAACTATTTAGAAAGATTCAATTTCATGTGCGATCATAAAAATCTAAAGCTACATACTGCTGCAGTTTGTAATACACAGTGTCTTTTTTTACTAAAATGCGGGCTACACATCAGTACTAATCCACGCTGCTTTGTTCTATACATCACAGGTCAGGCAATGCCAACAAAATATTTCATAAGTACAGCTAGTAGAGAATTTTTTTCTTTTCATACCAATTTTCTGTATCCTAAATGTAAATGGACATTCCTTGGTGCTTGTGTTTAAAAACAATATTTAAAATAAACAAAAGAGAGGCAAAAAAAACTAAACTAGAAAAAATGGTCCCTCTGACTATATTTTAAACACGGGAAGCAAACAGTGGTGAAACATAGCCTCTTACGGTAGATCTGAAAAAAAAATCATGACAGGCGCGAAGCTGGAGTTAAAGGATTCATAATTAAAGGGGTATTCCCATGTCGACATTCCATTTAAGTTAATTCAGCTGCATATTAAACATTTCTTCCAGCTGGAAGTATGCAGTAAAATGTCCGGTGTAAGATTACAATAAGTAGCCAAGTTGTCCCTAAGAAACAAGCTTAGGGTCCACCTATTGCACTGCCTGAACACCTGGATTAGCGTTCATTACAAAGTGGCTGTGGACCTTCAGTAACTCCGGACATTTCATAAGCAAAAACTAATTTTTTTCTGTATAATAACTGTAGCAGGGTGGTCGTTTCCAATAAAAACAATCTTGTTCTACGGGCAACACATGGAGACTATTGGGAAATTATCTTACAAAGTAATTTTTTTAAATTAACATCCCATGAGAAATGTGGCGCAATGACATATAAATTGAATTAATAAGATGCCCAGATGAGAATCCCCTGTACTCAGGATATGGTGAAGTCTTTTTGCTACCTGCGTAAGGTTTCTGTTGTAGGGAGACCTTGGCCACCCCCCTTTGCTGAAGCCTATCCTCAAGCCTTAAAACACCGATAAAGTTCATGAGCCTAATGGTCAGGAACTCACACTGTGTAGATACTGTTGGCACCTAACCCACAACAAATTATAGTGCCAGACAGTGGATGTATCTAATCCCATCCATGCTGCAAAGGAACCCGGACAACTATTGTGCAAATTGTATTTAATGTTGTGTGGCTTCTATTACTGTGCAGTAGATTTTAGTCTTAGACTGTATTTCACTCAGGGATACAACATCTCAAAAAATATACAACAAAAAATTATTCCTCATGAGCACGTGCAGGGCCTTCAGTCACGCCATGATGATTCATATCGTGCCCTATCATACTGGGCTGCACCGTGATCACACAAACAGGAATATAGTCTTCAAACAGACCCATATTTTAAGACTCATGGAACTGCCTGGAAACAGGCCAAAGGCTTGTACCCCAATATTTTCATAACATACTTTGGGAGAATGAGCAAAAGGTCTGGTTTCCCCCTGAGCCAGTCTGTGAGACCATACCCAGGTTAAATAACAGACTACTGGCGCCCACACGCCAAACAATGTACCTAGACACAGGAAACATATAAAATTATTGTGTACAGCCTACTTACGGAATAGAAACCTGTAGAACACTAGTAAATAGTAATGGTGTAACTACAGGAGAATAAAGGTTTAAACAATTTGGGACAGTCGTTATGTATGATGATGTATGTCTTTGAAGCTTCGATGGTCTTGGGCAACATCTGAGTTAATAAGAGACACCCGACACCACCTGTGGCTTGTTCTAAGTCACACCTGAAACATACTGCTTCTTTGTGTAACATCATGGAAAGTATAAATATTCAGCCAACATATCCAGAAGAATTGTGAACTTGCACAATCTCGTTATTCTTGGTTGACCAATTTGCAGATACCCGAAGCTGCCTTGTTATATGCAAGCACAAACAAGATAGAATGGGGATTTCAGGCATTTAAGAAGGGAGAAAGACTAATGTCACAGAGATGAACGTGATTTGGTCCAATATGTGCATATAAAACCCAAGAACAAAAGTAAAGACCTTGTGAAGATGCTGAATCTGATAACTGTGTCATTATCCAGAGGAAACAAGTACGCATCTCATGGCTAACACGCCCCTCTGTCAGGAAGAAGCCATACTCCAAAGAAATTAAAAATATCCACATTCTTGTTTGCAAATTCAGACAGAAACAAGACCTTATTTTTATAGCATGTCCGGTGGTCTGACAAACTTAAAATGAACATTTCCCCATGTGACCATCATTATGTTTGTAGGAAGAAGGGGAAACTTGTAAACCTGAAAAATACATCCCAACTGTGAAACACGGGTGGCAGCATCATTGTGGAGTTGAGTTGTGCTGCTTGAGGAACGGTCCACTTCACAAAACAGATGGCATCTTGGGGAAAGAACATTTTATGGTAATACTGAAGGATCATCTCACGATACCAGCCAGGAAGTTAAAGAATGGGCACAATGACCCGAGCATAGTGCAAAGTGGTTACAATGTGGCTTAAGGGCGAGCAAAGGGACTACAAACATGGTCAGTTATGTATTTTGCTCAGAAGGAAGGGTCACAATTGTGAGAACTTGGGGAAGGTATCCAAAACATTTGACCCCAGTCATACAGTTAAGGGCATGGTACCAATGCTAATGGAATGATGTCAACTTTGACTTTGCAGAAAGTAATAAATGCCTAAATTTCTCCCCCATGTTCATTATTCTGGCATTTGGCAAATATATCTACGACATACATATCAAGTATAGCCGAGGGCCCCTAATTTACCACAAAAACCTGGTAAACCTATATTTTTTTTACTCGAGTATAAGCCGCGTTTGGGTTTTCAGCCACTTTTTTTTGCTGAAAAAATAGGCTATTCTCGAGTATATATGGTAAACATTTGGAACCTAATGGAACTGAACTGGAAAGGTTTATTCTGATTTCATGTCAGGTGGAAAACATGCAGATGTGTCTTTTTATATTGTGTATTTAAACTTGTGGTTCAACGTATAGTAGTTGAGATCTATTAAGGATGTTTCTGTTGCCGACTTAACAGTAATACATGGAAAAAAGCTACATAAAAGGGGTGTTGATATCCATGGTAGATGATACAGATCAGCTGAACCTTGAACACTGTAAGGGTAAAGATACCAGAGTTTATTATTTCAATTTCAGATCCTCAAACCTGATGAAATAGTTGAAGGGTGAGATGGTAGTGCTATGGCAGCCGAAGCCTAACAATGCAATTGGTCTACACCGAAGCAAGGACACTTTTGGAGCTTCATCATGACTCCAGTGGGAACAGTCCTGGGTCGTGTAGTATGTCCAGCATGTGAAATCTGCATCAATGCAATTGTGAAGCAGGAACCATCAAGTTCCCGTCCAATGACAAACTCTGCCAAAGTTAGTTCTGAGGTAGGTAGACGATGCAATGAGGTCATCCACAATGCTAACTTCAGTGTCTCTCCACAGTATACAAGAAGGCTGCAGGGAAGGGGAAGATGACTATGTGATCAAATCTGACCGGATGACATAAAAGTGAGAACTATAAATCGGGCTATTATAAGTAGAATGTAAAAAGTGGGCATATGTTGAGGTGGCTACAGAAGCCAGCAACAAGAAGTGTGGGGTTATAGAAAGAGCGTTCTAGAGGAGGGGTTACAGAAAAGAAAACATTTTAAGTAGGGCAAAACGAAGAGGGGGCATTATAAGTGGGAGAGCACTTAAAGGGGGGGGGGGGTATTAAAGTAAGAGCCTATAGGAAGGGGAATTATACTAGGTAGGTTCACTGTAGTAGATGGGTGACATATCAGTGGTGAGAGCAGTGAGATATCAGGTACAGAGTGGTACAGCGTACACTACAATGTGAATGGCTGTACACACTCTGCACTGATATCGTCCTGCTTACCTCACACAGATGTGTTTGACACCTAATAAATATTTTCTTAAATAAGGAATAATGCTTTGGATTTCATCTGGTTGGTATCAAATGGGTGGTACCCTATCCTCACCTGCTATATTTGATGTGCAGAGGCACACTTGTGGAGAACATAAGGAAGGTTTCTGACTCTAAAGGCATCGTAGGGGGGGTGGTAGTGTGAGATACGTATTCACCATCCTGAAAGCTGGAGGAAACAAGACAATGGAAAGATAACTAGAGAACGTCACTGCAGTCTTTGAACACCCTCTACAAGTTGATGGAAAAGTCGAATGGGTCTGTCCACTGGTTGATGAACCCATCATCATACTTCCCTCATGTCCAACCCCAAAGCAGCGGCTTTTTTCCCAGTCTACTAAGTCAAAAACAAACAAATATTTCGGTTATTCCATGACATCAAGATCACGTGTGTACATGCCCTAACAAGTCAATAAACAAAATATTAAAAATGGCTAATGGCTTAATCATTCTGCAGACAATAATATATTTACAATTCACATTAAGCAGTAAAAGTGTTAGCAACCATCCGTGACAATTACACCCGAAGGGACCAACCCATTGTAATTTGCTGCCAACTTTCAGTGCACTTGTTGTAACCACTTATATAGTAGTGGGTTTACTTCCTGATTATTGCTACTTCTAGTTTGTTTAAGATTAAGTGGGAGGTAGATGTGAGAATGCAGAGGTGTCCACCGCCTTACCAACCTTGAAGTGGGTTACTCAGCACTGGCTTCTAACATGGTACTACACATCAGCTTGAAGAAATCCAGTTTAATGTGATGTGGTCTTCTTGTTGCCTATGGGTCTTTATATGACAGGTAGATTATCAGTCCTGAAGAGGAAGAGTATCACATCCAACTTGACCCTTAGACTCCACAAGCACCATCTGCTCAGTGCCGGGGAAGTTAACCCTTTCTCCATTCAGCAGGCGAGTCTTCTGTAGGAGGCCAGATGCCAGTAATATGCTCCAACACTGCTTTTGTGGTATCTGTGCCAAGTAGGGTGACTATTCCACTGTACATTTCATGGAAAAGGTCTGCCCAGTTGCTTTGGGGTTACTGAGGGATTGGGTTGTAGTAACAAGAGCAAGAGTTAAAAGGGTCCTCAGTTCCAGCAAATACTAGTTAAACGAAACCCAAACGCAATGCTGAAGGCGCCCTATTAGAAGTGTTTTAACAACGGCCACCTGTGGGACATCCATGGCTAAATGTATCTCAACACGACAATGAGGTTTCTATAGAATGACAGCAACATTCTAGAAATAATATAGTGAATAGTTGGAAAAATGGGAGAAGGATAAGGCAACACAAACATGGGTATCCAGATTCATAACACTATCATAAGATGGGACTAATTTATAGTAGGTTCTGAGCTGAAGTTCTGAAGTTCCAGTACGTTGGCTCAGTGTGTTGATGTGTGGTTGGTCGAGCATAACGCAAATTTGGGCCATAATAGTCGGTTCTTAAAATAGTATTCTCTTCCAATAGTCCTCAGTAGGTATTTCTCACTTTTTCGGGTCAAAGGATGAAATGTATGTATCTGGTAGGAGTCTCCTTTTGGTGTAGTGATTCCCTCGTTCTCTAAATGCTGTAAAAAAAAATACAAGAAATATTCATAGTTACAAGAGGTGTAATTAAGTCCATTGAAAGTATTAACACACTAGCATTGCACATCGTTTTTAAGGTTTAAAGTACAAACAGGTCACCGGGGTACACTTTAGATGTCTACAGCCAAACATGGATCGCGGGGTTCACCACTGTACTTGGTATGTATTTATATCTAATAATATATACAGGGGGCAGAGTTCAGATTTCCTGATATAGCAGCATAGAGTGACTGATAAATTCTTCCTCTCTGCAGCTCTCTGAGTTGGATTCCTTTCCTATTCCAGCTCTACACAGAGAAGAATGTATATTAACAATTACACATATGAACGTTATGCTCGCTGGGTTACAAGAGGAGGGGGGGTGAGCGCTATTCACCTCTCACCTCTTCAAGAAATGAAAGCCAGTGGCCTCGGTCTCAACCGAGGCTCGTCCCGGGTAGACAGTGCATGCTCACTACACCGTGGCTGGGAGGTTGCCCATAACAACATCCACAGGAGACAGTGATGTTGCCGGGCCAAATTGTGCGTTCTGCATCAATGCCCCACATTACATTTTTTGGTCTTGAGGGTCTCAGTTGAAGCCTGAATACTATTCATTACAGCCAGTTCTACTCAACTTTTTCTGCAGCTTTTGCATTGAACTGAACTACAGTCTAATTCATGCACATCATGTGCTCCTGATTTTACGAATTTCTCTTTGCCATGTAGCATGTAGCTATGACTTGTGGTGTGGTGATAGCAGACACTGAACATATCAACATGTATAAGGTAAAAACCTATATTTATATGCTACATACTTTTCGAGTCCACTTGTCGCAATTCAAAGTCCTGAGTAAACGAGGAAGGGATGGACCACCCATTTCGTGAATCTAGGTAAGACAAAACATGCAGCAAATTAAGCCAACAGCTGACAATCAATAAAAACAGATGCCCAGCCCTCTTCCATTATGGGTACAGGCAGTCCGGGTTACATACAAGATACGGGTCTGTAGGTTTGTCTTAGTTGAGTTGTATGTAGTCAGGCAACCTGTATACCTTTATTATGTAATCCCAGCCAGAACTTTTTTTGGCCTCTGGGCCAATGGATTTTTAAACATGTTGGGTATTTCATAAAGAACCAGAATTAAACACTAATTCATTTCGCGCACCTGTGAATCTTGGTTGACAGCTGATTAGTGGAGCCTAGGACTAAAGTACAATAAATTACCTGATCCCACGAGTCGTTGTAACTCTGGGCGTATGTAGTGCGAGGGTTCTTAAGTAGGGGAGACCGCCTGTACGTTGAGAACGATATCAGAACATACCCAGCTTTGCTACAATGTGGCAAGGCTAGCGGACCCGGCGAATTCGTCCGTGGGGAGATCAGCCAGCAATCGAACCAGCAGTCACCCACCGCCTCTGGGGCAGAGTTGGCCACTTCGCAAACACATTTCCCATATCCTCCCTTTGACGATGTGTTTTTTAAAATGGACTGAAAATGCTCTTAACCCCCTAAGGACGCAGGGTAATTTTCGCTCGGTTTCTCCTTCCGCCCTCCATCTTCAAAATCCATAACTTTTTCATTTTTCCGTTGTACAGAGCTGTGTCGGGCTATTTGTGCGTAACAAATTTAATTCCCGTGTGATGTTTTAACTTATTCATTCCGTTGTTTACGGGAAGCCGGAAAAACAAAATCCAAATCTGGAAAATGAAAAAAAAATTCGTGTGGCTCAGTTTTACGACTTTCACTCTGCGCTCCAAATAACACTTGTACGTTATTCTTTGGTTCGGTACGATCGCGGTGATATCACATTATACTGGTTTTATGCGTTTTAAACATTTTCCAAATAGTGAAACCCATGGTGTCGCAAAAGAAAAAAAAATTGCCATCATTCTGCGTAATACTTTTTCATACTTTGGTGGTTTACATAGCTTGTGTGAGAGGGTAACTTTTTTTGTGAAAAAAAATGAGCCACCGTTTCATTACTAACCCATTGGAGGACTTTGCGACATTTTGATTAATTTTTTTTCCATTTTTACTATTTGGGACGCCATTTTCCCGTGCTGCGGAGGTCACGGCGGCGAACAGTCTTTATTTTGATAGATCGGGTCATTGTTTGGGACTCGGTGTATACCTATGGTGCTGTGATTTTTACAGTTTTTTATGATTATAATCAGTTCTAGGAAGGGGGCGATTTAATTTCTTATTTTATTAATTTTTCACATTTTATTTAAACTTTTTTCCACTATTTTCTAGGGACCATCTAGGGTACATTTAACCCTAGATGGTCAGCTATCGTTCCTACCATATCGCATCAACGTGTATGGCATATTATGGCATTAATGCTACATACATTGACAATGAGCCACAAGTCATTGAATGATAGGCAGGAAACACCGTGTAGCCTCGGTCAAAACGAAGACCCGAGGCTACTGGCAACCATGACGTTCGGGGGCGAGGCGGAGGTACAGTATGGCGGACGCCAGCGCTGCTGCTTACAGTGCCGGTTGCGACTTTGCCTGCGGCAGGACCAGGTTAACACCGATTCGTGCAATCACCTAGCGGTTCTGGTGTTAGCAATGGATCTCTTGCTGGATATGCAGCAACAGCCATTCGGTAGTAGAGCGCTCAGCCCGTGAAGCCTCTTCATACACCCTCATAGATCTGGCACGGATATATCCCACAGAGTGTAAGGGTTAGATATGACATCGTTTGGCGGACCTTAGAGCGGTGAGGGGGGTTAACGACGGACCAAAAATGCATGTGTGTATCACCCTGGGTGATCCCACACATGGTGTTTGAAACCGGGTTTGGTCCGTTTTTAAAGAATCCGTTAAAAACCGAATACGTTAAAAAACGCATAGTTTTTAAAACGCATCCGTTTTTGACAGTTTTCCAATTTTGGGTTTTAACCCATGTGTTTAACAGAGTGCTAAAAACGGACCAAAACGCCTTTCAAGACGTCATGTGTTGCATCACCTGAGGGTGCGTTCACACGTTGCAGTTAAACTGCATCGCAATAAACTTTGAGGTGGTTTAGGGCAGTTTGTCAATTAAAGTGAAAGACATGAACTGAACGGGTGATTGATTTTTGAAGAGAAACCTGTTCCACAATTATCATCACTCGTTCAGTTCATGTCTTTCACCTGTTAAATGACAAAACTGCACCTAAAACCACTTCAATGATGCCCAGCAGTTTTTAACTGCACGCTGTGAACACACCTTAGGTGCAGTTTTGTTAATTTAACAGGTGAAAGACATGAACTAAACAGGCAAACCTGCTCCACAAATGTCTTCCACCTGTTAAACAAAACATTAACGCAAAACACCGGCGGCTCGTTCCCGATCACAGCCGTTTCCGTATAAACGCCGATGCGATCGGGCCGCGGCCCGCCCCGGTAGGCGCGGCTCTGTCTGCGTTTTCAAATGCTAAAAAAACCTCATCAGTACATGAACACATGAACAAATGTAATCCATTGCTTATGTGCATCTAACCCCATTCTACCATTTGCAATGGCTAATTCACCCTGCCTATATGGTCACGCCCTGTTAGGTGTGCCTTGTCTATATTATGGGCCACTTTTACATTTTTTTCCAGAACCACATTAAGTTGCCACTCCACCCCTGGTGTGTATCATACATTACACAATGTTCACGTATCACTTGGTATTGATCCTGAATTCTAGTCTGTATTATTTGCCTAGCTTCAGAGCTGGTCTCTGTTCTCTCTCTGTATTCCTCACTTGATTAGTATTTACATATACCCTAAGAACTATATAGAAATCTTATATAAGATTGACTAACTTGCTGAGGGTATTTTTCCCTACTGGATTGGTTATTTTGTTTCAGATTCAAAATCTCATTTGAAAATCTCATCAGATTCGAAATCTCTGCAATTTCCCTGCTAAAATATATGTTTTCCATAAAAGATAAATCCTGTGTGGCAGTGTTGCCCATTCTTCATGTTTCAGGCTGTGGTACGGGTTCACAGTAAAAGGCATGTGCTCTGGAAGATATTGTGCGCTCAACAGTAGGAGTTTTGTCTTTGTACCAATCTGTTATACACATGGAGGCTTGTTCCGTACAGGGACCGACTGGAGCAACCTCCAAATGGGGGGAATTCAAACCTGAACAAGAACATTACCCCACTTGTTATCATTCACACGATATCACATTTAAAAAAAAAATCCTAAAATCTCATTTAAAAAGTCTTAAATTCCTACACGATAAAGGTCAAAATCTGTGGAAAATATTCATTTATACTCATTTATTTGTAAGGTCAAAATTACAGCTAAACAGATTCTGAACACAGAATAATAAAATCCTTTTTTATTGATATACTTCTTAAACACACTTAAAACATACCAATTGTGTTATTCCCTCCTTGCTTACTATAATAGGTAAGTGGGAATACCTCAGCTCCCTAAGAATAGGGTATAGGACAGTGGTGGCGAACCTATGGCACGGGTGCCAGTGGCGGCACTCAGAGCCCTTTCTGTGGGCACTTGGGCCATCAGCCCAGCACACCTGACAGGACTCAAAGAATCTTTCTGCAGTTCCAAGCAACTTAAAACATGCTGCTTTCAGAAAGAAGCTAACATTTTCCATCTTTCTTCTGTGTTGCTGTCCTCAGGAGGCCAATATGATTGAAAGTTGTTGAAGAACAGGGAGCAATAAGTTACTGCTTTAATTTTTGGTTGGCAAAATAAGGGGGTTTGGTTGCTTTTTGGGCACTCTGCCGCTAAAAGGTTCGCCATCACTGGTATAGGATAACCCTGAGGAAGCCGCAATCCAGTGGTGATATGTGTGGGCAAACAAATCTCCTCAGCTACATGGACTCTGGATTCGGGTGATATTATTATGCATCAGTTTTAGGAATGTTTTTTGTGCTGGGACAGCTTTTTTATCTGCACTTTAGGGGTCCGTGCTTATACTAAATCCTATTCTCCGGGAGCTGAGGTGAAGTATTCCCACTTACCTATTATAGTAAATAGGGAGGGAATCACACAATTGGTGTGTATGTTTTAAGTGTGTTTTAAAACTATATCAATAAAAATGTATTTTATTATTCTATTTTATTAAGGTTTATTACACCAGCTCTATTATGCTGTTTGTCAAATGTAGGATTTTCTGCTGTTAGCCTATCTACGATAGGGATGTGTTAATGGGGTGAATCTAACACATATTGCAGTGTGCAGGGGAATGTTACACAGTTGTTGCGATGATCAGGATTCCCCAGACTCTTCTGACCTGGGAATGAGGAATTACTTCTGAACTCAAGTAATAGTATGGCAGCAGGTCTATTCATGAAATCCCTGTAATATGTGCTTTTAGCTGTGTCTATAACCACCACTATCTTCACTGTAACATAACCATTTGGTAGCACAGCCCAATGTAGAGATCCTAGAACCAGGTCTACTTTACTTGCTGTTCAACCCTTTCCTTTGCTATGAAGCAGGTTTGAAGCAGAACTGGCTCATCTGGTAAGCCTTTAGGAATGGGCTACATTGTGACTTTGTACACATAACAACATGAGGATGTTTACAACTATATTAACACTTAGAACTTGCAGTGTTGCACTGTGTTCCGTGTCAAGTATTTATCAGTATAATGCAGGAATAGGAAGAAATAATGTTGTAGACAATGCTATTTCTGTTTGCTAGCTATTGTACACAAAGATATCTGTTCATTAGCCTGTAGATGATGGATTCCACTATATAGATGCTCCAGTGACCTAAATGTCCATATATTGTCAGTTAAAGGGAATCTTTCGCCAAATTTTACCCCATTAAAATAACAGCTTCCCCAGATGTCTGCCACCCTGAACACAAGAGACAGCAAACATCTGACCTCTGAAAAAAATTAAAGAATAAAAGAAAATCTTGTTGACATCATAAGGACATGCTGGAAATTTTCCTGTTAACTCTCTACAATCTAGAATGGAGCTGGAACCATTTAAAGGACATCTATCACCAGATCAAGGATTGCAAACCAAACATTTTTACATACTAGTGTGTGCCCCCTCTGGCAGGATCTGCTGTTATTTTAGCTTTTTATGCCCTTGTTTTTAAGAAAAAAGGGCTATAAAAATTATGCAAATGAGCCTGAGGGGCTCCAGGCTCCATAGGAGTTAATGGAGTCTAGAGAACCTCAGGCTCATTTGCACAATTTAAACACCTTTTTTCGTAAAAAACAAGGCATAAGAAGCTAAAAGAAGTGCAGATCCTACCAGAGGGGGCACAAACCAGTATGTCAGCGGACTGGTTTTACAATCCTTGATCTGGTGACCCCTCACCCTTTAGAGGTTTAAAAAAAAGCACACTCACTGGGTGAACTGAAAGTTGTAATTTTGCACAGGCTGAGAATCAGTAATGTAATATGATTGCGGCTAGTCACGGACACATTTTGCTGGTACAGAGTAAATATACTCTCCATGCACTTTGTCATCTTGAGCTACTGCAAGTTAATGGCTTTGGACTTCCACTGCACTGTGGTAGAGGTTAATCTACATAACTACTACTACACCCTCCAGTTGGCATTTGGATAATTCTTTTGTATCTGCATTGGAATTAGCTTTATCAGCATACAAATATTTGCAGTCTAAGTGAAGGAGTCCATTAAGTTAATGAAGCTACATCTGACCTTCAGCCATTTTTGGCGGATCTTCTTATGTTGGGGGTGAAGAAGGTGATAAAGGCAAGCTATTGTATACACATCTATTTTTCACACAATTTTTATTACTGCACATATCATCCATCAATCGGAAATCAGCTGGAGATACAAGGGTTAATACAATGACACTGGCAAAAATGTGCTGCGTGTTTGCTTCAGTCATTGTGCTCTCAGTCCTGGCATTCATAAAATTCCTGCTCCCACCAGCTCTCCCTCCACAAGTCACTTAGTACAGAGCCGCACAGACAAGCACAGCTCAGTGAGCACTCATTTACACTGCCCACTTACATTCACATCCCATACTTTATGTGGGGTGAGATGTGGAGCTGTCGCCGCTAGTATCCAGTACACTGGCCACTGTCTTTATACCCAAATCAAGTAATAGTAGATGAAAATGACAAAAGCATCAGCATCAGCAACTTCTAACGTCCAAATTTTCCTTGTGCCCCCTGCAGGATCATAAGTTAAAATAAATGAAAATTGGTGTGGTTATCACTAATAAGCACATTCAGATAAAAAAGCACCTTTAACAATACCAATACCACCACCTATGTACAAAAATGTAACAACTACTACAGTGCTTACAAGTAGTTGTTGCAAGAATACAACTACTATAAAGCTGTTCTCTGTGTCTAATACTGTCACCTATTTATAAGAATATAAGTATTTGGATACTGTCTCTTATGTACTCACTATAACTACTATAATACTGTTCCAGGAATATAACAGTATAAGCACTATAATGCTATCCTTTCTGTATGCAAATGAAAGTACAACAGTATTGTCCTTTATGTATACATATAAATACTATATAAACTAGAATACTGCCCTTACGTAAGAATATAACCAAATGTGATACAACACAAGAATATTTTTACCAGAATTCTGTATAAGAATACTACTGAATTACATACACACGGAAAGGATTCTGTTTCACTCACCATCGGCCCTAAATTGCTCAGGTGTACAGATGTTTCTCCCAAAGTCCAGTACTCAATCCTCAAAGAAAAACTTCATCCAGCACTCCATTGCTATCTTGGATAAAATAACTTTCTTTATTGATCTTCATGGTGTGACCATGATTTAGACCGAATAGGGCGAAACGCCTCAGCCGAATAGCCTGTTGCTGCTGTAATTGCACGTAACTTGTATGAAGATCAATAAAGAATGTTATTTTATCATTGAAAGTGATGAAGTGCTGTATGAAAGTTTTCCTTGTGGATCAAATACTACTGATTTGCACTAGAACATACCTACTATGCTACTACTATTTGCCAAGTATAAGAAAAAAATCTGCCCTTATGCACAAGAACATAAATAGTATAATACTGCACCATCTGTACAAGAATATAACTATTTTAATAATACCCCCATGTGCAAAATATAACTTCTATAATACTGCCCCTATGTACAAGAATATAACTACTATAATACTGCCCCCCATGTACAAGAATATAACTACTATAATACCGCCTACTATTATAAGAATATAAGTATTATGATACTGATCCTATCTACAAGAATATAACTACTACAATACGGACCCTGTGTACAATAATTTATCCTCTATAATACATTCATCCATCTAAAAGATTATAACTACTATAATACAAGTAAGTATACAGAATAGAATTTCTATCATACTGCTTCTATGTAAAGGAACAAAAACTACTATGATATTTTGCCTATGTTTAAGAATATAGCTGTGAAATAGCCCCCTTGTACAAGAATGTAATCCGCAAGGTAAGTATGCATACACACATCAGTTGCCATCAGTCTCTTATCCTCATAGAAGAAGATTTGAACCATTTTTTCCATCAAGTGTGCTGTTTGAAGTTAAAAAAACTGATGCCAACTGATTAATGTGAATGGACGCTTAGAAGTTCATTGTCTGCTATCAGTATACTACTTTCATTGATTATACTAGCTGCCAGGGACAATGCACTGCCATATCAAAGTGTATCATGTGTCATATGCTGACCTGCCCTATCCATTTGCAATGCTGCGTGCTGAGGTTTTGTATGGTACTGACTTGGAAAATATCACAGCGCTACATCCCCCATTGTGTACCATTAGGGAATGTCACTGTGAGACATCAGTGTAACCCTGCTACTTGTACTTAAGATTATGTATAACACAGATTACTTTATCAGTCAGGGGCATTTTTTTCTTGCTGGTTCTCACTCCCCAAGGTGACTTCTGATTTACTTATCATGTGTTTTATGTAATGAAGTTGTGAAGTCAGCAGGCTCTTTTCATGACTTATGTATGGTGGGAAACATGATATATGTGAGGGCTGAACAGCCACATTGTATACATAGAACATGAAGACCCAGACAAGGGCTGCATTCACATGTTCCACATGAATTGTGTTTTATACTTATATTCGAGTATAAGCCGACCCGAGACCCCTAATTTTAACACAAAAAAATGGAAAAACCGATTGACTCAAGTATAAGCTGAGGGTGGGAAATGCATTGGTCACAGCACCAGTATATAGCCAGCCAGCCGCCTGTAGTATAAAGCCTGCCAGCCCCTTCTAGTATATAGCCTGCCAGCCCCTTCTAGTATATAGCCTGCCAGCCCCTTCGAAACCCATGGTGATCATAGGGGAGGTTTTTGCTTTGTTTGTTGAACATATGTCAATCAGGAGTGCACCAAGTCCAGCTTCAATCCTGCATTATTAGTGCAGTTTTCACATCCCTGCTGCCAACAACACACACAAAAGTATACTTACATAGGTCTCCAGTTACTGCAGTTTTGCATGTTCAAAACTGCTAGTAAACTCCTCTTAATGGTAAGTGAGAACTCCTTTATGCATATGGATGCAGAGAATAAATTTGAGAAATCTGACTATCTGTCCTTGACCCTGTGAACTCCCTTTCTAGTCATGTCTTGTAATAATTGTAAAAACCTTAAAGGGGTATTCTGGGAATTGTAACTTCTGGTACAAAAACCCATAATACTATAAATAAATGAATACAACAAAGCTCAATGTCATTAATTACAAAACGCCGCATAAATAGTTTGCTTTTAAGATTCACAAAATTTTATGGGCTTTCTAAAGTAGGCAGAGTTATCTCGAAGAATGCCGCCAATGGAAACTACAACTCCCATGATTCTTCAGTGCTCAGTAACAGCTCCTCCCTCTTATGTTCTTTTCCCAGTGATGATCTAGCAGACTGTCCTGTATGGAATATGCTTATTCCCGGAATACCCCTTTAAGCAATTGGTACAGTAAAATAAAAACTGCAAACACAATGAATACTTAATAAATGATACTTTGTATGTCTTTTTTCTCCAGTGTCAAAGACAGTGTCAAAAAAGGTGCAACTTCTTGGGACAGAAGTTTTTAAGATGGGTTTAACTTCTTAAAATATCAAATATCATTCAATGGTGCCTAGGCCCAATCTCATTAGATTTCCCAGTGAAACACATGCAATGGCATACTGATCACATGAATTTCACTGTAAACACAAATGCGTTCGGCACGAGGCACGCCCCTATCGCGCTAGCGTTGCAATTCTAAATGCAGCGCCAGCGGTACGTGTGACCGTACCCTAAGGGTGAAGATACACGTGGTGTTTTAAGGCCACTTTTGGGCCATTTTTAGTAGAGCGTTTTGAGATCGGAAAAAAAAATGAATGCGTTTTTGACCAGTTTGAATTAAGATAATTGGTCAAACCTGTCAAAAACGCGTGCGTTTTTTAACGCATCCGTTTTTTACGATCTGAAAACGCACTAACTAAAAACGGCCTAAAAACGCCACGTGTGTCTTCACCCTGAGGGCGCGTTCACATGTTGCGTTTTGACCTGCGTTTTCATTGCGTTTAAAACGCATATACAACAGCTGAGGAGAGGTTATTTGCCTAATTACATAACTGTTAACATGTCCGTTTACAAAACGCATCGTAAAAGTGATGTTAATGCATGTGTTAACAACGCATTAACGCATGCATTAACATTGCGTTTACAAACGTTAACGGTAATGTAATTAGGCAAGTCACCTCTCATCAGCTGTTGTATATGCGTTTCAAACGCATTGAAAACGCGACCAAAACGCAACGTGTGAACGCACCCAAAGGAGTTGGTAATTCCTAGGCCACGGTCACACGTACCGCTAAGCGTCCGTCATAACGCGACGCTAGCGCACAGGGGGAGGTCCTCAGCCCGAACGCACATGCGTTTCCAGGGAAACGCATGCGATTGTTATGCCGAGGACCTCCCCCTGTGCGCTAGCCCTAGAGTATGTTGGAGAGGTTCTAGTTCAATATCCTGTGAGGTCAACAACCAGTTTCATCAAATGTGCTTAAGGGCATGTTCACTAGTTGCAATTTGGTTACGTTTACATTTAGTTTTTAAAACATTGCAACAGCTGAGGAGAGGTGATTTGCTCATTTGGGTTATTGATAACATTTGCTTTTCCAAAATGCAATGTAAACACGATGGTGACACGTTAGTTAACATTGTGTTAACAAGGCTAACGTGTGTTAACGGTTGTGTTTTGTGAACGCAAATGTTAACAATAATGTATTTAGGCAAACCACTTCTCAGCTGTTGTAATATGTTGAAGACGCAACATATTAAAAGGCAATGTAAATGCAACCAAAATGCAATGTGTGAACGTGGCCTTAGACTATTGTGATAATAAATAGTCCAGACACACAGGCCTATCTGCAAAGTTTGGGAATAAATAATATGGTAACTGATTATAGAATATTTATAAGGGCTCAATTAAGGCTAATTGGCGTTAATATACTGTAGAAATATCACTACTTATAGCTCTCTCAGTCTGAAGGGTTAAAAGTGTCTCTTGGAGATATGTATCCACATACCCCTATGATCCTTGTACCAGGTGTAGATGAGAACCGGCTATTTACTTTGCAATCAATTGTTAACTATCTCTGGTCCCAGCATGATGTTCTATCCATGGGGGAGGGTCAGCACAGACAGTGGTGCAAACACCTGTGGTCCGATAGGGCGCCGGTTTGTTACCTGTAACAGATGTGGATTCGGTAAGGGTGCATTTACACATTATGGTTAAAACTACATCACAACTCTACCGTAAAGAACTGCACCCAGTTTTTATTTTGGAGGGGTGGTACGTTTTCTTGCATTCTGTAAGTAGCAACAAGTGTTCTGCCTTGCGTATGTGTTCAGGGAGGAGCAATTGCTTTTTTCCGAATGCAATAGAGGGTGCCCTGACACGTTTCAATAGTTTTGTGTTTCCTAATGCAACGCTAGCACACATGGGGCGTGCCCAGGGCAGGAGCCAGCACTGGGCATACCTGGGAAAGTGCCGGGGCCCAGAGCTGCTGGGGGGCCCAAATAAGGCTTTACATAAAGAATCCGTGGGGATGAGGGGGGTTATATCTAATGAATCCATAGGGTTGAGGGCAATTTATAGAAAATAACCATGAGGGGGCTATATATATATATAAAATAAGCATGAGGGGGCTGTTTGGTATGATAAACCAGGGAATATATTATAGAGAATGGAAGACTGTTTTAGTTTCTGAACTTTTACTTATGCAGCGCAAGTATATAAGGGAGGGCCTCGGCCCAATCGCATATACGTTTCTATGGATTTCTTTGGATGCAAGACACCAGGTTCTGGTTACCATAAAAACGCACACACGATCGGTAATGGTACGTGTGAACACACCCTCAAAGCAGCCAAACGCATGGTAACATGTAAACCGCATGCCCAAAACACCATGTGTAAACGCACTCCGAGGCTTCATGCCAAATCCGCATTGGCTGTGATCTGCTTCAGGACATTACTGACTTGAACTGGATATTCCAGTCTCTAAAGCTGCAGTATGAACAAAGTAAATAAAAGGATCATTATCTGGGATGTTTCCCACATGTTTGCCACACCAATACGCAAGACTGCAAAAGAGAAATGTCTGCTTTCATTTTGCATATCATGTTCCTTGGTACAATACTAGATTTGAAAGGTAGATTCACAAGTAGATTCAGCTGACCTATAGACGATTCAATAAGAATGTATGTTTTCCACCGATGCACAGGAGAGGGGAATTCCATGACGGGCTTCAGCATGCAACAATGGTGTAAAGAAAAAAGTTTACTCCAGCACTCGAAAAATAAAGGTTAAAACATCTTCAGTTTATTCAATCAATTAAAAATATGAGGAATATGCAGGATACATGTCTAAAAGACCAACACATTTTAAACTTTTACAAATAGTTCTTAATCTTGACCTTTTTGACATGTACCCTGCATATGTTTGCCATTTTCAATTGAATGTTTTAACCTTAATTTTTTGAGTGCTGGAGACATCCTATGGCCTCAGTAGTTCTTCTTGAAAAGGTTTATGCCCTATCCTCCTGTTCTCACTAATGTGTGGAGAGGCAGATGCCAGACACATCTTATCCAAAAAGAAAGGATCAGGCATGTTGAAATTCAACTGCCCAATACTTCTCTCCCCTGACAACTGCTGCATACATATTACAAGGTCAGCTAGTTGCTCCAAAATGATTACGAGAGTGACCTTCTGTAGACTGTAGCAGATAAACATTTCTAGAAAACATGTCTCTGAAAACCAATAAACTGGACCTAACCGAAGAATATGGGGAAAACTGGAAATCATAGGAAGATGTAATGTGACAACTGCTGGTGAAGAGCAATACAATAATCTCAGCAAAGTGGTGATGCCAATAAGAATTCACTAACCTGTGATCTACATGACTCCTGATCTTCTGTACCAGTGTACAGTATCTACAAGCCTATCATGTGGTACCGACTCCTGATCCTATACGTTAGCTTCTCATTGAACAGCTCTATAGTATGCATAGATTCCCATAGGGTCACAGATTTATAGAATAATTTTGCAGCAGATTTGGTCAGACTCGCTTCTCTATTGTTCAGCAGTGTCTGTCTGACAACTGGGGACAAGGGGCACAGCTGCAATGTAGGGTTTGACTTATTTTGCTGTTGTTGCTGGAGATGGGCACCTTATGAACAAAGCTTTTGTCTGGGTGGAGTTGACTTGATAAAGCAGTTCTGTCTGAGGATCTGGGCACGCATACCTGCTGAAAGCCCAGGAATACGCCTACTCTGCAGCTTATCAGCCCTTCACGTACACACCTGCAACCTTTGCCCATGGACACCTTATCTCTCCGCTTCCTATCCCATCCTGATTCAGTGAGCATCCTCACAGCCGTCAGACTTGCTCTACAACATAGCTCAGCCAGCAAAACATGACATCATCATTCATAGAATACACAATTAAGTACAGGCAGGGCATATGACTGCTCTTACGACTCCTGGTTTACAGTCACAGGATTCTCAGAACTCAGTTTACATTCTGGTTCCTCTTTATTCATAAGAAAATTCTGAATTTACCATGTATACAAATCACAAAAATATAATGAAACTCACTCAAAAGGCCCTCCTCCTCACAAAACTATCTGGATGAAACAGCCAGGCCCATATACCATAGTATACAATTTAGCAGGGGTGATTATGGAAAAAGTGCCAGAATTATGCCTTACATCACAGTTTCTTCTGTAGAAGAAAAGGGTATGACTTCACAGAGAAAAAGACCAGTCCTCAGTTTGGGCTCATGGTTGGCTATTAAAAGAAACCTACCATGAGGATTCTACTGTCAGAAAGAGATGGTAGATTCCTCCTGCCTGTGTCTGCCGTAATCTGTAATTTAATAATTCTGAAACCTAACCTAACTTGTTAAAAACTTTACTTTTCGTTAGTTATATGTTTATCCACATGTATAATGTATGACTGTAGTGTGTGTCTGTGTTTGCTTGTACTGTACTATGGTTTGTGTTAAAACACCCATCCCCCCACACTGTACAACTCCCATCCCATAATCCTAAATAGTGCAATTCCAGCTGAGTTGCTGAATCTCTTATGCCCTCAGTGCCACCACATGCAATAGGAAAAACATTAGTGTGCCCTCTGGTTGTAAGTTGGCGGTCAATTATTCTACAGGAACTTTTCATATGTCAAAACCTGATGACAGGTTCCCTTTAATTCTCAGTATTTGAGGCAGGCCCCAAAAAACATCTTTCAGACAGGCCTATGACAATCCCTATTCCCATTTTTCTTCTACTTTATTATTCAGATCTTGTTTCCTTCAAAAGTAACCCTCTTAGTCCATGCACTTAAAAGCAATGTATATCCTGGCTGTTACCTGGCTCCTGCTGCTTTATACGTACTGTCCCAACATAAGAGGAATGTCCTTATTTTCAGAGAATGATGGCAAATATTTGTCCTAGCAGTTACTTTGTACAATATTGGCCATTACCATTATACAAATCCAATAGCTAATGGCTGGGTTTTGTGCTGTTGCCAGCCAGGGTTGGGATGCTGTGTACAAATGGTGACTTTTATCAGTGCAGTCTATGTGGCTCATAATAAGAGGATAATCCTGCCAAATTACTACCAATGTGGAAAGCATGGGAACAGGTCATCATGGTCACAGACATTTTGGGTGGATGTAGGGGAAATTCAGAATAGTATTCAGAATTTTATTTCAATGATGAAGTATGGGAAACGAGGCTATTCATAGAATGTGGTGAATGTATCATTCCTTGAGTGCCAAATTTTTGTCATACAAGTTCTGCCGCACTCCATGGAAGATGTTACTATGCAGCCTTTTTGCGTCATCTGTGCAGGGCATGGAAAAGAGGAAAGCAACCAGGACGTGGCCTTGGCCAGCCAAATTTAATAAAACATTTGACAAATAATTGGCAAAAAGTCAATTCTGTGACTATTATTTTGGGGTCTACACTGTTGTCTGTAATCAGGGGGTCTGCCATTAAAAGATCTGGTAATTATTTTAATAGTCTGATCCTATCAACTCTTCTAGGAAATGTAGGTATTTATGTAACAAATCAAAATTAATCTATACCAGAAATAGCTGCCAGCCTACTTGTGAACCAGTTTTTGGGTCACACACAGTGCTAGATCCTTAGGAGAGGAATATGCCCATTAGCCCATTCATATACTGCAAGGCATTATGCATAGTCTGGTCTGGGGTGGCATAAATTAAACTGTAAAAGTGATGAATATGTTTATATGATTCTCAAATTTTTATGCCCTACAAAAATCCAGGGAATTGTTGACAACTATGCCAAAAAATAATTAGCATGAGAATTGCCTGTTCTAACAGAACAATTACCCTACTCCTCACAGATTGTAAGTTCTTGTGAGCAGGATTCCTCTGGTTTGGCTTGTCGATTATTAATCTATATATGTCTGATTTTCTAAAGGTTGTTATTCCAGAATTGTCTTGTATATAATGACCTGCCTTTTATAACAAGCCAAGTCACCAGAATATCAAAACATAAAAATGTGATGCTGCTTGTCACCCAGCTTTCCCAGAAACTGATGCAATACACTGAAGTACTCCGAAAAAAGCCACACAGTAGCTGCTTGTGTCAGTGTCCGCTCGAACAAGGAGTGACCCCAGGGTGAGATGCAGTGACCGTTTGGTAATCTGCTGTGTGCAATACTGAAAGCAGAAGCTGGTGCCAGATGATCCTTGCGTTCATGAGCAGGTTTCATGAGCAGAAATCACATGGTAATATTATTACCAGAATACTTTAGGGTTTTTATGTGAACAAAAGATAAAAGTGTATGAGACCACCAATGTTCTGTGATAGGGCAGTCTTTCATTTATTTTTTAACCCGCTATGTGCAGCCACACGTTCAGTTTTTCAGATGCAGTTTTTGATGCCGAGACCAGTAGTGGAGTGAAAATAGAGGAGGAGCAGCACTTCTTAAGGATATGCCCTCACTCTTTATGATCCGCACCTGCTTTTGGCTTCAAAAACTGCATCTGAACAACTGAACGTGTGGCTGCATCCTTCACCCCTTCCCGACATGTGATGTAATAGTACGTCACACGTTGGGTGTGGCTGCATGTAGAGGGTATCCTCATGATCGTACCAACCCAAAGAATAAAATAGACATGTTATTTGGGGATCACAGTAAAATCCCAAAAATCCAAACCCACAAGAATACGGCGCAAATACGTTTTTTTCACCAATTTCACTGCATTTGGAATTTTTCTGGCTTCTCAGTAAATGGAATGGAATATTAGACACCATCACTACGAAGAGTGATTTGTTACGCAAAAAACAAGCCATCACAGAGCTCTTTAAAAAGTTATAGATTTTTGAAGGTGCGGAGTGAAAAATGAAAACGCAAAAATGAAAAAGGACCTCGGCGGGAAGGGGTTAACAACCACACATCCGTCTATAGTGTTACTCCTCTCCAATAGAAGCTTGAGTAAGTAGCAAACATGCTCAATGTCCATAAGATTCTGATAGTACCTGAGAAGCAACTCGTAATAATCTTCCATGCAATCATATATCAGTAACCCCCATATAAATATGCGCTTTTGATTTAATACCTAGTATTTCTTCACTGTAATTACACATACATAGAGCTAAAAAGGTAGTATTTAGACCCAAAATAGATGCATACCTGTTGGACAGACCTCATAAAAAAAGACCGTCATACAGTATTTAGTATTGGTATTCATTCCTGAATAACTGTCTTGCTTCACAATTGGCATATTTATAAATATGAAAATTTAATGTTACTTTGTCAAGTATTTGATAATTCAGCGTTTAAATGCTACAGTGTTACACAATGTTACACTAAGAGTTCACAGCCTCCACAAGACACAATCACCAGTAATATTTATTCCAAAATTTTTAGAAATTCATCTTGACTGAAAGGAGAAATTACACCTGTCCAAATGTGCATCTTGTGATAATATAGTACAGCCAGTCCCCGGGTTACCTACAAGATCGGTTCTGTAGTTTTGTTCTTAAGTTGAATTTGTATGCAAGATGGAACTGTATATTTTATCATTGTAATTCCAGACAAATGTTTTTTGGTCTCTGAGACAATAGGATTTAAAAAATGTTGGGTTGTCATAAGAACCAGGATTAACAATAAAGCTTTATTACAGACACCTCTGATAACTGTTACAGCTGATTATTGTAGCCTAGGACTAAAGTACAGTGAATTACCAACATCCAGAGGTCCGTTCGCAACTAGGGAGTCGTCTGTAAGTTGGGTGTTCTTAAGTAGGGGACCGCCTGTACTAGTCTTCTCATATAAGAAAGGTACACCATATGGGCCCCCTAGACCTCTTGGGTCTGGTTGCGACTGCACCCTCTATACCCCCTCAAGTTACGCCCCTGCACAAAGGCCTGCTAGGTACTAAGTATTAAACATGTACAGCTACAGCTACGGGAACTGGGAGACCAAGCATGGGAGAAACACACACCTTTAAATACTCTTTTGCCTTGAGTGTTGGATGTCCCTACTCCTTTCTCATAGATCTTGGGGTGGGTCCCCTAGTCAGTCAGAAGAGGTGATGGTTAAAGAGGACCTGTCACCCGGGGAAAACACCCCCAACAAATTAGGTTCCCCTCATCCTATCCCCAGACCCTTTATATTTATTGAATTTTTATTTAGATTTGGTGGCCGAACATTCAACCAGCGCTGTGAATAAGCCCCTCTATGGCCGCTATCAGCACAGCGCTGCATCGCATAGAGTGAGTCTTACAGGTCCCTGAGTGACAGGGGCGTGGAGGGTGTGTGTCGGCCGGCCCCCTCATGAATACGGCCGACTGTTAGGGAACTTGTACAACGATCTGACCTCTTATTTGATAAGAGGTCAGATCGTTTTAAACTAAGTATAAAAACACAAATCTAAATAAAAATTCAATAAATATAAAGGGGCTGGGGATAGGATGAGGGGAACCTAATGTGTTGGGGGTGTTTTCCCCGGGTGACAGGTCCTCTTTAAAGTGTAATCTTTAATATCTTATATAACATTTATGAAGGAGGTTATTACATTGGTGTATATGAAATAGCAATAACCATACTGGCCCCAGAGACTTGTGAGTGTACACATCTTCAAACACCTTGCCTGGCTACGCAACTACAAATACCCTTTCCTACAAGTCTATGTAATTGTAAAATGTAACTTTTATGAATGTTTACCTAAAAATTAACATATTCACCAAAGAAATGTTTAAAAATATATGCATACACCTGTGGATACCAATGATTTTAAGTAAGTTTGCCCACTCCTATTTTATAGAGAAATTAGGAAAGTAATCACTTATTGGTATGTGGTACTTTGTCCCAGTTTAGAGAGAGTAAGTTAAACAGTGGATGAATGTGCTATGCCACCTACTAAGCCTTGCAGATTATCTGTGTGAATTTACAGAGGGGAGGGGTTTGTGGGCCTAGCCATTCCATATGCCTTCATGGCCAATAAGTTTTAGGTACATTTGTGAACTCAGTGACATAAAGAATAATAAAGGAAGAATCTGTTGATCCCTGGTTTGGACTACTTGTTTTTTTCCATCCCAAGCAAAAATAAATACAAAAAGCAAGAAATAAAGATTTGTATAAAGTAACAAGGGCAAATAATGAATTATCAATGTATTAGTGTACGGCATTTTATGGACAGATGAAGTAAAGGTCATATACACACGTCACCCACACCAGGTGCCTACAATGATAACAGGAGTGCAGGATGTGTGGACTTTCTTCTCTAGATTACATTTACTGATAAATGAAGGTCCATTGATTTCAATAGCTATTTTGTTGTCATGGTGCTGCTGAGAAACTGGGAACAAGTTCCAGAGAAAAAGCTTATACCTGGACCTACCAGCTCTGTCACCATCACATAATGAAATAAACTTATTTCAGTAGTCTACCAGGTATGCAGATGAAGGGCAAACAATTCAACATTTTAACTATGTTCGACTAAGTATTTGAGATTTGGTCACTTTTAGTGGTTGCTATGTGGATGTATTAGGAGAATTCTATAAAGTAGATTCTTCTTACTTACACATAATAGTGATAGTTCTCATCAACAACATGTCACTATAAACAAGTCAAATCACCCAAAGGGTGGTTGTCTCCTTTCTCAATGACTCCACATTTCTCCAGTAGCCACATTTAAGTATCTACCCTTTCAGTTTCTACTATGCCAGTCATTACAAACCCGCGCCTCTCCTGCTACTGTGCCACTGCTACTTCCAGCATGTCCTAGGTATTCTGCAAAGGGAAAGAAGTGCACTATTAACACAGACTTTACAGTACTCCAGGGTGTCCAGGCAGGGGTCCCAAGTCCTACATCTGTTCATGATTTAGGTTTGGAATAATGGTAATAAAGCTCAGCCCTTTCCAGTAGAGCCTACTAATAGTACAATACCAATACTACTTCTGGAACAAATCAGCTATTTTTTGGGAATGAAGTAAATCCCTAATTCACCAATCCCAATACCTCACCACTACCAATACCCATCTCCAGAAGATCTTTACAACCTCAAGAAAGTCCCTGGCTGCTGACAACAGGAATTGTCACCAACAAATTCATCTGCCATTCATCTGCCATGAACTGCAAGACACTGGGGCCAATATATTAACGCAACTGTTAGGTTGGGTGTTCTTTACCATATTCCCCACTGTTGCCAGAATTTAAGTCAATGCCAGTCAGAGACAGGTAGAAATTGCAGCTATATATTCAAAATTGACCATAAATAAGTCAAACCCAGTGGCAAGCAGGGCACAAAAAGACAACAAGGCATATTTTTTGTGACACCATAGCTTATCCTCCAGTGGCATATAAGGCAATACAATAGATTGGCATCTTCTACTTCCAATCCAATGGTCCTATTTAGGGATATGGTTTCATAGTTTAACTCAGAAGGTAAAAGTTTACTTTATTTATTTATCCATCCTATTGAAGAATAACAGGAAGCCTGCTCCTATACTGGTGAGGGGTCAAATATTCTGTATGAGACCAACATTTCCAGAATGTAATGATAGCAGATTACCCTATCAATCACTGGACATTGTAATAAAGCCAGTAGGCAATTGGTTAAGGGGTTGTTGACAAAGGTTACCCATTCTGGATTATATAAATAAAACTTATAGTGATGACCTTGATTAATGTCCTACACATTTCTAATAATGCAGTTTTATATTGCACACCATTTTCAAGATCTCTGCTTTCCATTAGTGGTTGGAAGTATTCAAATAACATAATCAGACTGAAATCTCTCTATTTCTAATACTAAATATATATACTACTTAAAAAATAAAGGGAACACTCAAGTAAAATATCTTACATCTGAGTGATTGAAATATTCTCATTGAATACTCTGTTCTGTATAAAGTTGAATGTGCTGACAACAAAATCAATAAAAAATCATCAATGGAAATCTATTAAATGGAGGACTGGATTTGGAAAAACACAGTACTGTAAAGGTGGATCCAACTATGATGAAATGTCCTTAAAACAAGTATTGTGTGTGGCGTCAAACTGCCTGAATGACCGCCCTACAATGCCTTGAGAGGCTCCTGATGAGGTTGCGGATGGTCTCCTGAGGGATCTCCTCCCAGACCTGGACTAAAGCATTCGCCAACTCCTGGACAGTATGTGGTGCAGTATGGTGCAGTATGTGGTGCAGTATGTGGTGCTGGTGGATGGTGCCAGACATGTGCTAAATCAGATTCAGGTCTGTGGAACGACCCAGCCAGTCCATAGTTTCAATGCCTTAATCTTGCAGGAACTGCTGACAAATTCCAGCCACAAGAGGTCTAGCATTGTCCTGCATTAGGAGGAACCCAGGACCAACCTCACCAGTATATGGTCTCACAAGGGGTCTGAGGATCTTATCTTGGTACCTAATGGCAGTCAGGCTACATCTGGCGGGCACCTGGAAGGTTGTGACGCTCTCCAAAGAAATGCCACTCCACACCATTACTAATCCACTACCAAACCAATCATGCTGAATGATGTTACAGGCAGCAGATCATTCTCTACGGCTTCTAACTTCTGTCACATGTGCTCAGTGTAAACCATCTTTCATCTGTGAAGAGCACAGGGCACCAGTGGCGAATTTGACAATCCTGGTGTTCTCTGGCAAATGCCAACATCCTGCACAGTGTTGGGCTGTGAGCAGATTCAATCCTCATGCAACTGGTTTCTAACCATATGTGCAGACATTTTGGCTGCTTGAGGTCATTTTGCAGGGCTCCAGCTGTTCCTTCTTGCACAAAGGTGGAGGTAGCGGCCCTGCTGCTGGGTCGTTGCCCTCCTACGGCCATCTCCACGTCTACTGGGTACTCGGATGTCTCCTGGTAGTGCCTCCAGCCTTTGGACACTACACTGACAGACACATCAAACCTTCTGGCCACAGCTTGTTCATTGATGTGCCATCCTAGATGAGCTGCACTACCCAAGCCACTTGTGTGGTTTGCTGAGGGATTGAAGGGAGGTCATACAGGAACGTGGAGGCCACACACAATACTGAGCCTCATTTTGTCTTGTTTTAAGGACATTACATCAACATCCAACAAAGTTGGATCAGCCTCTAGTGCGTTTTTCCACTTTAATTTTGTGTGTGACTCCAAATCCAGGTCTCCATTGGTTAATAAATTTGCATTTCCATTTATGATTTTTTTATGATTCTGTTGTCAGCACATTCAACTTTGTACAGAACAAAGTATTCAATTAGAATATTTCATTCATTCATTCATTCATTCAGATCTAGGTGTCAATTGAGCTACAATGTCATGCATTTGGTTCACTAGGCTTTTCCCAGGCAACAGCTTGGGCTTGAGTGTTGTAGAATCAATGACTGGTTTGCCATCACCTGGTCACAGAGTAACAACCTTTGTCTACAACCTAAATTCTATAAAGCAAAAACCTGGACCGACTGGAAAAACAGGGATATCTGGTAACTCAGGTATAACCGTGCAGAAAATCCGAAACTGCATCCTTGCCATATATCTAAAATCAATACCACTGCCATCAGGAACCGCTGTTATGTCGTTAGTGTGTGTTACAGTGCGATTGTAGTCTCTGATAATGTTCAGGTGCTTTTGTCATTGACATAGCTCACACCCAGATGTACACAAAGTGCACCCTGCACCACCACACCCATCGGTCACAGAAATCACTTTCTGCTATATCAGATCCATATACTTTATAGACCTCTGGAAAATTACTCCAGCTCCAGTAATATGCTCTGCCTAGAGCTCTCCTGAGCATCTATCTATCTACCTTCACTACTCACAGTCCCACCTCTGTGCCCTGCCTAGAGCTCTCCTGGGCATCTATCTACCTTCACTACTCAGAGTCCCACCTCTGTGCCCTGCCTAGAGCTCTCCTGGGCATCTATCTACCTTCACTACCCACAGTCCCACCTCTGTGCTGGCTAGAGCACTGCTGAGTATCCATCTACTGTCGCTACCTACAGTACCACCTCTGTGCCCTTCCTAGAGCTCTCCTGAGCATCTATCTACCTTCACTGTCCCCGGTACCACCTCTGTGCCCTGGCTAGAGCTCTCCTGGGCATCTATCTACCTTCACTACCCACAGTCCCACCTCTGTGCCCTGGCTAGAGCTCTCCTGGGCATCTACCTACCTTCACTACCCACAGTCCCACCCCTGTGCCCTTCCTAGAGCCCTCCTGAGCATCTATCTACCTTCACTACCCACAGTCCCACCTCTGTGCCATGCCTAGAGCGCTCCTGAGTATCCATCTACTGTTGCTACCCACAGTACCACCTTTGTGCCCTGCCTAGAGTTCTCCAGATTATCCATATACTTTCACCCCTATCTTTGCCACCTGCTTGTCCAGCCTGGAGCTCTTCAAGGCATATCCAATAATATCCTGCATAAAGTTTGGATTCTACCTCCCATATTCTGTCTGGATCCCTCCTGAATAACTCAATAACTTTATCAATCAACTTTTTCTATATTACACAGTTTCAACCCACCTACATATAGCAGCTGTTTCCTTCCAGTAGTTAGTGTCACCCTATAGCCTGATATACAGCAATGATTCTGAAATACCTCTGGATACAAAAGATTACATAGAACAGCTTGAAGGTCTCTACAGCAGTGTAGGGCTGGGGACATTCATACATTCATCATAACGTGGGCAGGCCACACCCTATTGGCAACTATGGCAGGAAAACCAATATCCTACTCAAAAATCTGTCATAACGTCTCACATTATACCCTGCCCCTATAGACAATTGTAACACGTATGATGGTATCCTGCAAATATGCTCTGGTTTCATAGAGAAGTCTAAGGGGGTCTCCTATTAATAACAGTTGCGGATATATATTGGTACCACCATACACACCAGTTACAGGTGCAATCCCCTATATAGTACATCATTCTTCTGTAGAGTAGGCTCCAATATACCCAGCAGTGACAGGGGCAGTACCCTATACAGTATATAAGTCTCCTGTAGAGAGTAGGATCCAAAGATACAGGTGTAGTCCCATCTTGGTCCCACTATACCCAGCAGTGACAGGTGCTGTCCCCTATATAATGGGCAGTATGCTAGCTACATTAGTCTCCCATAGAGCAGGTCCAACTATATGCAGTAGTGACAGATGCTGTCCTCTATATAGTAGATTACTCTACTGTGGAGGGTAGGTCCCTATCTATCCAGCAGTTACAGGTGTAGTCCCCTTTTGGTCCCATTTTACCCAGCAGTGACAGGTGCAGTCCCCTATATAGTACATCAGTCTGCTGTAAGGTGTCAGGTGCAGTCCCCTATATAGTACATCAGTCCCCTGTGTAGTACAGCAGTCCTCTATGTAGTACATCATTCTCACCTGCTGTGCGGGCTCCTCTGCCTCCATCTCCCCCACATAATACTGTTCTAACCAGCGCAGCGCATTGTCCGAGTGCCGGTGTGGGGGTCCGTCCAGATCTGGCTGGATATCGGTACCGGCTCGGTCCTGCAGCAGGTGCTCCCCTCCGGGATGAAGCTTAACGAAGCTGGACACATCATAGACGCTGCTCCCCCGGCGGAGCCAGCAGGCGCCCGCGGAGCACTTGTCCCGGAGCTCGGCGGCTGTTACCCGGCGCGCAGCCATAGACCGTAAAGTAAAGAAGAGTGTCCTCCAGTCCAGCAGCGCCCGCCGTGTCACCCTCCGCCACCTTATCTGCATATATCTGAATATTTAGCGCCCAACATAGAGGAGGCGGAACCGCGGAATACATAATGAAGCACGCGAGTCTCCGCACTGCCCCTAGCGGCCAAAGCGCCACACTGCAGCCGTGAAGCCAATAGTAACAGATAGCAGCCGCTCCTCACAGAATCCCGCGCCGCTCACTGTCATCTACTCAGGTGTCTCCAGGAGGCGCCAAGAACAGAGACTTACCGGGAACTTTCCTTACAATTTCTCTTCTTGTCCCCCATTATTGCTTCTCTAGTTTTTTACTCTCCTCTTTGTACAAGCCATATTATTTTTATTTTTCCGTTCACAGATACAAATGAGGACTTGTTATCTATGGGACAGATGGTTCTTTCTAGTGGCACCATTTTATATTTTTCTCAGTGTACAGTAAAGCAAAAAAAATTCTAAGAAAACACAATTGTGCCATATTCCTAGGCACTTAGTTTTTACATCTCCTCACCTTTATTCATTGGGTCAGTACAATCATGGAGATATTGGACATTTGGGTGCTATTTTCTGTTGCAGGGTAACAGCTGGGAATAATTATTTTAACATTTTGATGGATCAGACATTTTGGGACACAGGGATACCGAACAAGTTCATGATTTATTTTCATTTGTGCGCAGTGGCATAACAATCGCGGTGGCAGCAGTCGCATGTCGATGGACCTGGCAGGCTGCGGGTCCCATTAGAGTGTGTCAGACACACATGCAATTGATTACAATAGCAGGCAGACCCCCCCCCCCCCCCCTGCTATGCTTACACGTGTATATACACTCACCGGCCACAGCCTACCTGAGTATTGTTGCTGACCATGTCCATCCCTTTATGACCACAATGTACCCAACATCTGATGGCTACTTTCAGCAGGATAATGCGCCATGTCATAAAGCTGGAATCATCTCAGACTGGTTTCTTGAACATGACAATGAGTTCACTGTACTCAAATGGCCTCCTCAGTCACCAGATCTCAATCCAATAGAGTATCTTTGGGATGGGGTAGAAAGGGAGATTCGCATCATGGATGTGCAGCCGACAAATCTGCGGCAACTGTGTGATGCCATCATGTCAATATGGACCAAAATCTCTGAGGAATGCTTCCAGCACCTTGTTGAATCTATGCCACGAAGAATTGAGGCAGTTCTGAAGGCAAAAGGGGTCCAACCCGTTGCTAGCATGGTGTACCTAATAAAGTGGCCGGGGAGTGTATATATACATATATATACATATACCGAGGTTTAACCCCACTGCCAGAAATGGAAAAAACAGGCGTGGGGCCCCCTCTATTAATAGGCGGGAACACACTCCGTATTCTTTGGGTGCTCTTTGCTGATTGCATGTGTTTCAATAGGAATTTGCATTCTGTTTCTAAATGCCATGCAAACGCAACCTGTGAATGCAACCTGAACCTCTGTAATGCAGGGGTTTGCCCCCCCACCTACCTAAGCAAAAACATAGCTTAAAAACACGACACAAACCAGAAAGCTCATTTAGGCCATGTTCACAAGTGGCGGTAGCGTTGCGTTTTTACAAACACAATGCTAGCGCCCAGGGGTGGACCTTGATCGTGGTATGATCGCATGTGCGTTTCCAGTGAAACGCATGCGATCGGTAACCAGCACCCGGTTTCTTGTGTTTTTGTATCTAAATGCACGACATCGGGTGCTGGTTAGCACTTTTTACTGGAAATGCATATGACGCTAGCTTTACGTTTGTAAACACAATGCTAGCACCGTATGTAAATGCTCTCTAAGACCTCTTTCACACGTGGCCGTTGCGTTTGCATTGCAAACAAGTGTGTATTCCATTAACCCACATCAAGCTTTGAAAACGCACCCAATCAAAAGTGCAACCTGAATGCCATGTGTGTCACTGGCCCAAGGGGGAACAGAACCTGCAAAGTGTGAACTTGGGCTTACCAGTGACTATCCTACTATGAATCTACAACTTCCAGCTTGTGGCCATCTGGGCAATGCTGGGAATAGTTTCCCTATACAGGTAGATGAGGAGCCAGAGGAGTGACTGGTGAAACTATTACTGGGTGCGCTCTGTTTGTGTTGACTCATAACATTTCACTTCTTGATTGTGCTCTCGTGGACAAAGTCCCCATAAATTGATCCAGGACGTGAATATCCAGCCCGACTATTGACCTGAGGGACATGAAAACGTAACCCAGCCCACAGTTGGATACAATGTAATGATTAACATGAAAACTAGCTTAAAAGAGCATGACGGAAAGCTCATTGCGAAGGTGTTACTGCAGACGTTTTTAGGAGGTCTCAAATATTCATGCAGAGAAATCGGAGTCTTGTGCTTCTACGATTATAACTGGAGAAGGAAAATTGATGTAAACCTCAGCTACTACTTGTCCCCCAAGAGAGCCATCTGGTGGTTAAAGAGAGTTACAGCAATACAGTATTAGATGATTATAAACAGATATTACAAAGTTCAAAATTACTATAACCAGGGCCGTTTCTACCACCCGGCAGGACGTGCAACCACCCTGCCACCAGCCTTAGTCATCCACCTGTTCAACATTACATAAGAATCAATAGCATCGGCTTACTTAAAATGCAGATGCTATTGATAATGAGTGTGCTTCACAGGGCTTTATCGGAGCTACTGTTTGATGATGCTATCATCACACTGTATGAGTCATGAGCTGCAGCCAGACACAGAAAGGAAGAAGAAGCGAGGGAGAGGTAAGTGATTTTATTATTTTTACAAGAGCCCCCGAATACATATATATCTCTCTGTAAGTGAGCACAGCATAGAGCTAATTTTACAAGTGGGGACAGTCTATATCTCTCTGTTATGGGGCAAGGTGCATATATCTCTCTCTATTTGGGCACGGTGTATATCTCTCTGTTTGGGCACAGTGTATATCTCTGTATTGCGGCACGGTGTATATCTCTCTGTATTGGGGCACGGTGTATATCTCTCTGTATTGGGGCACAGTATACATCTCTCTGTATTGGGGCACAGTATACATCTCTCTGTATTGGGGCACAGTATACATCTCTCTGTATTGGGGCACAGTATACATCTCTCTGTGTTGGGGCACAGTATACACTCACCGGCCACTTTATTAGGTACACCATGCTAGTAACGGGTTGGACCCCCTTTTGCCTTCAGAACTGCCTCAATTCTTCGTGGCATACATTCAACAAGGTGCTGGAAGCATTCCTCAGAGATTTTGGTCCATATTGACATGATGGCATCACACAGGTGACTGTGGAGGCCATTTGAGTACAGTGAACTCATTGTCATGTTCAAGAAACCAGTCTGAGATGATTCCAGCTTTATGACATGGCGCATTATCCTGCTGAAAGTAACCATCAGATGTTGGGTACATTGTGGTCATAAAGGGATGGACATGGTCAGCAACAATACTCAGGTAGGCTGTGGCGTTGCAACGATGCTCAATTGGTATCAAGGGGTCCAAAGAGTGCCAAGAAAATATTCCCCACACCATGACACCACCACCACCAGCCTGAACCGTTGATACAAGGCAGAATGGATCCATGCTTTCATGTTGTTGACGCCAAATTCTGACCCTACCATCCGAATGTCGCAGCAGAAATCGAGACTCATCAGACCAGGCAACATTTTTCCAATGTTCTACTGTCCAATTTTGATGAGCTTGTGCAAATTGTAGCCTCAGTTTCCTGTTCTTAGCTGAAAGGAGTGACACCCGGTGTGGTCTTCTGCTGCTGTAGCCCATCTGCCTCAAAGTTCGACGTACTGTGCGTTCAGAGATGCTCTTCTGCCTACCTTGGTTGTAACGGGTGGCGATTTGAGTCACTGTTGCCTTTCTATCAGCTTGAACCAGTCTGCCCATTCTCCTCTGACCTCTGGCATCAACAAGGCATTTCCGCCCACAGAACTGCCGCTCACTGGATGTTTTTTCTTTTTCGGACCATTCTCTGTAAACCCTAGAGAGGGTTCTACATACGCAGCTTCCTCCTGTTTTTGCTTCTGACCTGCCAGCCAAGAAGATTGAAGAAGATACCTTCAACAGAAGCCCAGGCATCGGTTAAACCTTCGATCTAGTCGCCATCATAGGCGACTTTGTGTAAAATGTCGGGTCCTACAGCCTGGTGAAACCTTTAATTTCAGATTTTATCGAATTAAAGGGGCGAGTGGAGTCAATTAGGGGCGGGGTTAAGTGAGCCATTGGCTCACTGAGGGGAGCCGACTCCGATCATTCATGTCAAAGAGACGGCTATTAGAGCCACTTCGTTCACAAACAACTTATCACTAATGAATTCTGATGAGACAAGCAAGGAGGTCAGTGATCAGAGGAGCCAAGCAGAGGAGTAGGAGCCAGAGAACCCAAACCAGCACTTTTGTGGTGTTGTAGAAAAGGAAGATTGTGGAGAGTACTCAGATCCTGGCCTAAAGCTACAGAACCTGTGTCCCAAAAGAGGCAAAGTGAGTTACCACAGCCAGCAAAGTGTAATGCCAGTGAGGCATTGAGAAGAAAGATAGCAGACAGCCTAATATTGAAGAGAGTCAGCTTACCAAGGTGGCTGGTGTCCCTGGAGTTAAAGTTTAATTGCAAGTGTGAGAGTCAGGTCACCTGTGCCGCTCTCTGTGTCCCAGTGCCCCGTGGCTCTAACTTACCCGTCTTCGCTCCTGTCTCTGGCTAGTCGGCCGTGCAGGTGCCTCCCCCTCTCCTAAGGCGCGCCGGCTCCAGAAGATTGAAAGGGCCAGCGTACCGTTAATTGGTGCTGGACATTTCCCAGAATCCCTTATTAACCAGCCTCTACCTGCACACCCTGCCAGATCTTGGTGCTTTGTGCCTTAGAGAAAGCTTTGTTCCTATGACCTGCGCTGTTGTCGTGATTTTCTATTGTGACCCCGGTTCCTTTATTGACTTAGATCCCGTGCTGCCTGTCCGCTACATCCCCAACTTCGAACCTATGCTGCCTGTCCTAACCACCTGCCTGTCCCCAACCACGATCCTGCTCAACGTCTCTGTCCGCGGTTGCAGCCAAGGTGAGGTAAAAAGTCGCACCTGTGGAACTGGTGGTACCATGCGAAAACAAGTCCAACCTGCTTTGCGACAGGGTCTGGTGAAAACCGGGTGCCACTTAGATTCCAGTCTCAGGTGTCGGCTTATGTCATCGTCCACGGTGGTCCAGTCGACCCACTACCTCTGGAGCATGAGATCCGGCCATGGACTTTGCCAAGGTCCTGCTACCCAAACTGGCTGATCTTCCCACCGTCGTGGTCCAGCAGTCCCGACAGATTGCCGTGCAAGGTGAACAGCTTGGTCAAGTCACCGTCATGCTGCAGCAATTGATGGCAACTCAGCCACAGCATCAAGCTCCTGTGGCTCCTCCTGCTACTCCGGTGAGCCTGGACTTTCCATGCCTTCTAAATATGATGTGGACCGCAAGTTGTGCTGAGGCTTTATCACCCAGTGTTCCCTGTACATTGAGCTTATGCCGACACAGTTCATTACGGAATTGTCTAAGGTTGCTTTCACCATCAGCATCCTCTCCGGGAAGGCCCTGGCATGAGCTACTCCCCTATGGGACAGAAAACATCCGGTTACATCTGACATCACCTCCTTCTTCGCTAAGACTGCACTGCTGCACCTGTGTCAGAGTGACCCATCTGGTGGTGACAATGCGGTTTGATTCCGTACTCTGGCCTCTGAGCTAGCCTGGAACTATGCAGCCCTGATTGCGACCTTTAAAAAGGGACTTTCACGGCCAACGCAGAGAAGCCTTTTCATCTGGAAGTTGATGCCTCCTCAGTAGGAGTCGAGGCCCAAAGGCCAAACTCTAACTTGTGGCTTTTTCTCAAAGACTTTCTCCTCTGCAGAGAGGAATTACCGACATCTTTGAGGTAAAGGAGATCCTAGACATAAAGACTGTGTGAGGTAGGCAGTTCTTCTTGGCTGACTGGAAAAGATTTCTCCAGCTCAAGAAGTGGGGGAGGCCAAAGGGGGGGTGTACTATCACTGGGTTCACGGGTGCTCCTGTTACCCATGTCACGGGTTGCAGGCTCACCTGTGCCCCTCTCTGTATTCTAGCGCCCCACAGCTCTAACTTACCCATTACCACTCCGCTCTGTCGGCCATGTGCACGTGCCCCTGTTTCCTAGGGCGTGCTCGCTGGCTTCAGAAGATTTAAAGGGTCAGCTCACTGTTAATTAGCACTGGCCATTTCCCAGAATCCCTTATAAACCAGCCTCTCCCTACACACCCTGCTGGATCTTAAAGCCTTGTGCCTTAGAGAAAGCTTTGTTCCTATGCCCTGCACTGTTATCGTGATTTCCTGTTGTGACCCCAGTTCTGTTATTGACTTTGATCCCATGCTGCCTGTCCTGACCTTCTACTACATCGCCAACTCCGATCCTGTGCGGCCTGTCCTGACCTCCTGTCTGTCCCCGACCATGATCCTGCTCACCGTCTCTATACCTCGCCTTGGCTGCCATTGTGGACAAAGTTGCTCCTGTGGAACGACCTGGTGGTACCACAACGCAACAAGTCCAACCCACTTTGCGGCAGGCTCTGGTGAAAACCGGGTTCCACTTAGATTCTGGTCCCAGGTGTCAGCTTACATCATGGTCCTCGATGGTCCAGTGGGTCCACTACCCCTGGAGCCTGACAACCACCTGTAAGGGCACTTTAACAAATTGCCCATAAAACAAATATCAGTAAACTTTAACCGTATAAATTAATTTCCAAAATATGACAGATACTTCTTGTTGGGCGGAAAATTACATTTAATCAGCTTTATTTTTTTATATATTAACCCATAACATCCAAAAATCAGGCACTTGGGATACAATCACACATTTTTGAGCTCTGAAAGATGGCAAGTCGGCCAACTGAGCAAATCATCCATCATACCATCTCAAATCTTACACCATTCAGCCTGCTGCGACTTGAAATTAACTATAAAATACAAAGGAAAAATACAATAAAAACATAACATCTCAGTAACATAGAGAGGGACAGCTTGAGTGTCGCCTCAAAGGGGTAGATAACATCAGTCATATAAACTCCCTGTAGGAGGTAAGCAACATGGGAGGGGTGAGAACACATCTTGAATGCACAGATCACCAACCCTATTTAAAGTGCAATAGTACCAAAATTTTAACCCTTTTGCATCTTATAACATCAGCCCCTAGTCTGATGGGCGCCGGCATAAGGACTGGGCAAGTGATCTACTCCTCTTTACATTCCTTTGGAACCAGCCCTAGTCGGGAAGGGTTGAATATCAATCTGACCCACAACACCTATCTCCCAGGGGCACAAGTCAGCGATCAACCACATCCCAGTTGAGCATCCCGACTGATGTCACAAAATATTTCCCTACAAGTCCTTTCCCCCTTTTTAGCACTGTACGTTGAAGTCCAGTCCCCCTTGCAGTAGAGAACCTCGGCCGAGGAGCAGGGGCGTGACACTCGGGGTTTTAGTTCCTGCTTCCCCCGCATACTGTCATCCCCGGTGGGGATGCTGCATATGGCTCAAAATCTCAAGATAAATGCATTATGGAACCTGAAGGACTGCACGATCATCATAGTTGTCTAGGGCTCCACCTCAAGGTTCAAAGCATTAATATTTAACATGAAATCAGTTTTGGTATTGGATAGTGGCACATGGCTGCATATAGAAAATAGTAAACTGCACACCTTATAGTAAAATGCATTTATTAAACACAATGGGGCACATTTACTAAGACTACCGTAAACTGCACTATGTGCAGTTTGCCTGTGTATAGTGCAGAGGGCTCCAGATTCAGGATTTGTGGTGCCCGTTCTTCAAGAATCTGGCACCCTCTGCACTGCCCCAACAGAGTGCAGCACTCTTTTTTTTTGCACCTTTAACGTGGGCTGAGTGACACATTTCTGTCAGACTTTTCTAGTTAAATGTGGGGAACGCCCCCTTCACTGCAGAAATTTGTGTTGCATGAAGAGTAGTGCAGCTGTGCCACAAAATGGTCTCATGCAACACAAATGTGGTGCAGACACTTCTTAAATACCTGTGCAAGCAGTTTACACTAGAAAGAACCTGCAAAGTCTGACAGAAAGCTGGCGCATGGTCCTTAGTAAGTGTGCCCCAATATAAGTGGAGTCAAATAAAACCTGTAATAAAACTAAATTCTGTTTTATACAAATTATACTGCATTATATGGCAAAATATACTAGAAATATAACCTGGAAGATCTCCCACAATGCTTGGAGCATGTTCCTCTAAGCTCAGCAGAGAGAGATGGATGTAAGTGGGAGACACTCAGGGCAGTGTTATGTTAGGACAATGAGAGTATGTCTTGCCAGTCACAGCTGGCACTCAGGATGCAGGGGGGCACCTTTACTGGAGTCTATTGTCCAGATCTGGTGATGATCTTTATGCCAGCCTCCTTCTTATAAATAGCCCAACAACAGCTTCATTCACAGAGGCAACTGTGGGCTTTGACCCTTCCCCTTCTTGAAGAAAAGAAGCTACTCACTATACCCGCTCCAGTCTTGCTAAAGATCAGCATTTGTGGTGTTACGTTCAGCCCGCCACCTGCTAAATGCTGTACAAAGAAAAATTGCTGTACTCCGTCATCGATGCGCCTTACTAAGTGTTAAATGATGAAATACTGTAGATTATTGGAAAGTGACAAAAACAAAACAATCATCACAGAGAAGAGGAACATTTTAAGAGTATTTTGGGGGCATTAATCAGTGCTTCTACACCATTTTCATTGCAATTCGCTGTTGCAGATCTGGCCTAGTTTTGCCCAGCGGTGTCACTTGATGAATCTGCCATGAGGGGGGGGGGGGGGGCTTTATCATACACTGGCGTACAAGCTTCTTCATGATAAATTTCCACCTATATGTCTAACAATGGAGTGATGGCAGTTTTAAGCTAACTGCACAAAGAGCATTTTACCTGCAAATTTTCACTGCAGAATCTCTGCACACCAAAACTACAGCATAAGGACCCCTCCCCTCTCCATAGAGAATGGAGCCACACGGCTGTTATTACGGCCATGCTCTATCATTTTTTTGCAGCCACGGCACAGTGAGCATACGTACCGATGCCGGGCACCATAGACAACTGTGGGGGCGTATATGCGTCCCCCATATATTAGTGTGCATGGCTCCTAAAACAGTAGCATTGCAGTGTTTGGGATCAAAAGTAGTCCCACACATACAATGCAGAAAGACGTTTCCACTCTGGAATTTTTAACCCACGGTGAGTCGTGGATCAGAACCAAACTGATTGCAACTGCTTTCTGATGCTTGGGGAATGGCTGCAAGAAGCTGTAAATCCAGCAACCATTCCGGTAATGTGTGCAGGCCCCCGTACTGTCTTATTTATAGAAGGTGAAGGTCATGTGTGATACTGTATCTATTATGTTTGAAGCTGACTCAGTCAATCACGTAGCACTACATCCCGTCATGTAATGTCTGTCTGAATTGCAGGTGAACACGGTGACAGGTGTAAGGTGCGGTGTAGACCCCGCCCTGATGTATAATTCATATGTTTCATTCAGTGATGTGTGTAATGTGATATTTACACACATATCTTGAGATAGAGATCTCATGCAGACACCTGATACACAGATGACACGAGAGAGGGGAGAGGAGGATACTGAGGGGGGGATTCCCTCCCTATATAACCAACTTCTTTTTAGAGGTCTACAGTCCAGAATAGATACGAGGTGACAAGGGAAGAGCCATCTCTTAGAGTTCCCCTGCCAGACTGAAAAATGGCCACGTTCCTACCTGTGAGTACACAGCTTATGTGTAGATGTGTATACAGTGTAACATGGGGGATAAGTGCCTAGAAGCAAATGAATGGTGTCATGCAGGGTGGTTGTGTATGTAGTGATATTGTGTTGTGATGTGATGTCCAGAACTACTGTGGGTCTAGTGTAGGATGATAGGTGGGGGCCCGATCCCTGGGAAGGATTCAAGTCCGTGCATTTTTGTACAGCAACCTAGCCAAGTTGCAGTTGACTGAATGTTGGGTGGCCAGGGTGTTAAGGGATAAACAGTGAACATATGCCTAGTTACAGTAGCCCCCTATTATCCAGAGTTTATTAAAGCAAGTTATGGTTATATCCTAACTCTGTCACTCATGTGGTCATAATAGAGGACTAGAAGTCCTAGATTTTTATATTTAGATTTTATTTTTCAGATTAGGACAACATTGAGTTTGTATTTTAATGATTTCTTTTGCAGTATGCCTCATGCTATGGTAATAAGCCAGCACTGCAACTTATGGGCATGAACAGAAGATGTTTTTCATTTCTTGGAACACCTCCATGTTTAATCAACCGACGACGACAAAGGGCAAGACCGACTACTGAGCTAACACTCATTCAGCTCACACAACTCATCAGAGTGCTTCAGCAACTACCCCATGAAAGTAATGGAGAGAGGACGCAGAGCATTCCTGGGAGGTGAGAGGCAGAACACTTCTTCTACTATATCATGTCAATATAAAAATAACTCATTTTTAAAATTAGTATGTGGGCTCTTCATGTCCTTAAGCTAAAGGCTATTTGTAGAAGAAGCAGGAGCCAACCTCTTTATTCTAGTGAAAAATTTATTTCATAATTTATCTTGCACTGATCTCAAATTCCATCCTGTTGAATTCTCAAAAGCTTGCCATTATGAACTCTGTCCATACATAACTTATACTGACTCGCGTGTCAGCTGCACTCACTAGTCTGCCGGGGAACTCACTAATTACATGCACAATTCTACTCCTGAGCCTGAATTTAGAAATGGTGACTTTTTAGGATTGTGCTATCGAATTGAAGAAAAACCTGTACATGCCGACAAAAGGTTCTTTTTATTTCAGTGCCGTCAGCGAAGTCTCTCGTTCTTGCCATCCTAAGATCTTTGGAAGAAGTCGCTGTCTCATTTGTGTCCAGGATCGTAGTAAACAAGCGGGATGAGGCAGAATCTTCACACTGAATTCTTTACCATTTTATAGGCTACTGCGCTCTTCTAGTGACCAGCAGAATAAATAGCCACTGTTATAATATCATCCGCCATGTGTTCCCATGATCACTCAGTACAAGGACGGTAAGCTGCATTTCCAAAGATCACATGTTCTGCTAAAAATATTGGAGAAAGATGTGGAGTATCAGGAGTCTGATCAGTCATCAGCAGGAATGCTGGGAGTTATAGCTGGACAATGAGAAACGTAGGATCAGGTAAAATGGAGGAAGCAAATCTTGAGCATAATATTGTATGTAATGGATGGCACCAATAAGAGAGAGCTTAGATAAATATCAAAATGTCTCCATATAAAATACAAGTAATGTGAAATGAAACTTCAATATCAATAAAATTATTATGACACTATATTGTACTGGAATATCATACCCATAGTATAATTTACTATAAGACACTTCAAGCTGATGATTATATAAAGATTTAGGGGTGGCACTCTCTTCTTCTGGATTGGAGACTGTTTATATTTGGATAACTTTGTCTGTACAAGAAAATGTCCAAAAACTAAACTTTGGAAGCTGCAGCAACTCCCAACTCAGACCAGAGATGAAACAGAATATTATTTTTTAAAAATCATAAGGGCATTTCATACCAATAAGTCTTTCTGTATTGTACCAAAATGGGTCCTGCAGTTTAGCTGTGTGTTACAAAAAATAAGATCTGAAGCTTTTGATTAAAAATATATACGGTATATTTTTTTTATTTGGTAAACTATTAGTAGAATGAACAGTTTTATTTTTTTTATCCTATACATTTCTATTACATCATTTAAATAAAACAGAACCTAAAGACATAAACTAAAACAGAAAACACAGAATCCCATCTATTGTCAATAAATTGTGTATACAATGTTATAAAACTGCACAGTCTTTCCCAATCCATACTTCCATCCATCCACCCTAGGTGTACATATTCTGCATATAAGCGGTTTCATTAATTGCTTGCAAAAACATGGCCGAGGGCCGCTACCATCTCCTCTGTACAAGGAGGAACACAAAGAGAAGTACCAGAGAGCTGCAAAATGACCTCTAGCATGCAACTAATATCTGTGTGTCTGCTCAAACAGTTTGAAACTGATTCTATGAGGGTGGTACGAGGGCCCAATGTCCACAAGTCGGTGGTGCAGGGCAATTGGAAATTGCTAGATAACACCAATATTTAGCAGATTCATCATTCTATCACACTAAGCACATGTGACAGACCTGACAACTGGATTCGACATGGAGAACTTTCTGTTGCCTGTGACATCCTCCAGCATGATTGGTGTGGCTGTGGGTCAGTAATGGTGTAGGGTAGTATTTCTTTAGAGGGCGACACGGCCCTGAATGTTCTCGCCAGACGTAGCCTGACTGCCATTCCGTATCACGATGAGACCATTTGTGAGATTCACACCTAAAATAACACATTCATTGAGATCCTGAAGACTTTTTTTTTAAGAAACATAAAATGCCAGGGCTTGTAACTAACCTTTAAGGAAAGACAGATATTTCATGTCATGGTGTATTTATATCGCACAGAATTGTCCATGTTGAAAGACAAGCAAAAATCGGATGTGAAAAGTCCAGAATGGGTTTACAATGTTCAAATACAGAAAAAACTACTTAAAATCTTGATGTGGAAGGAGCCAAAACTCAATTGTACATCACAAAGTTGCAAAATGTTTTTTACAGCTTTACATAATACTGGAAATCCCCTTAAATGTGATTTCTGTTTGTAAAGAATTTCCATTTACGTCTTGTTAGGTACTATCAGTCAGCATATTCATGGCAAACTTATGATAATCACCAGTGTCCCCAGTATAGACCTCGTCTTATCTGCTGGATACAGACCTAGCAAAGACGTGACATTGAGTCTCAAGATCTTCACAGATGACATCACTTGGGTCTCATCTTCTGGTTACTTATACACACGCATTTAGCCAGTCAAGGGTTAGTTACAAACCTCTATTCTCACAAACAGGATGTCATATGATATTATTGGCATGACAAAACACTAACATTTGGATCCCTTTAGCTTTTTACAAATGGGTGTCAAAAATACTGGGATTTTTGTACTTGCCGTAAAATCAGTTTCTAGTTGCTACATTGGAGGACACAGCACCATGGGTATAGGTCCAACCGCTAGGAGGCTGATAATGTGTAGAAAAAAAAAAAAATAGGTGTTGGCAACACCTCAGCGGGCTGTACCCTCACCACAGGCCCTAAGCTGATCAGATTGTGTAACAGCAGTAGGAGCAAGAAATGTAAAATAAAATCATAATCAAAAACAAAACCAACATACCCCGAACCTGAAAAAAAACACAGCAAGTGCCCGGAAACAGACATAACATAAAGCACTGGGTGGGATCTGTGTCCCCCAAGGTAGCAAGGAGAAACAGATTTTAGCATCTTGGCATAGCAGTTTCAACAGCCCCGCCATAGTACGTAGCCACGGTAAACTCGGGTGGAATAGCGGACCCTGACAAACGAGGGTGAGACGAAGCAGAAGAGCCCAGGGCACATCTGCCAGGAGAAACACCAGATCTGTGTACCAAGCACGGCCAATCTGGTTGGCTGGAACCCCTTCTGTCTTTACCCTCTCAAAAGGGGTGGTCCACATTCAACAAATAATTGATATGGTTTGTGTCTTGTTATACAATTTTCCAATATACTTTCTGTATCAATTCCTCACTGTTTTCAAGTTCTCTGCTTGCCATCTTGCAATAGAAAGCTTCTGTGTTTACTCACAGTGAATAGAAATCTGTCCATGGTCATGTGATGGACACACAAATGTAAAGATTAATTCCAATAGATATATTTATAGTGCCTTGCGCAAGTATGCGGCCTCAGTGAACTTTTCTACATTTTGCCACATTTCAGGCTTCAAACATAGAGATATAAAATTGTAATTTTTTTATGGTGAAGAATCAACAAGTGGGAAATAATTGTGAAGTTGAATGAAATTGATTGGATAGTTAAAACTATTGTAAAAAATAAACTGAAAACTAGGAAGTGCAATATTATTCAGCCCTTTTAAGTTAATACTTTGTAGCGCCACCTTTCGCAGCGATTACAACTGCAGGTCGTTTGGGGTATCAGGTCTCTGTCAGTTTTGCACATTGCCCATTCTTCCTTTGAAAAACAGCTAGAGGTCAGTGAGATTGGATGGAAATAATTTGTGAACAGCAGTTTTCAGCAATTCCCACAGATTCTCATTTGGATTCAGGTCTGGACTCTGACTTAGCCATTCTTACACCTGGATACGTTTATTTGTGAACCTTCCTTTGTAAATTTAGCTTTATGTTTGGGATCATTGTCTTGTTGGAAGATAAATCTCCATCCCAGTCTCAGTTGTTTTGCAGAGTCCGACAGGTTTTCTTCCAGAACCTCAGCTGTAGATCTCTACAGTATTTCCAGAGTGATCATGGACCTCTTGGCTGCATCTCTGATCATTCTTCTTCTTGTTTGAGATGAAAGTTTAGAGGTATGGCTGGGTCTTGGTAGATTTGCAGTGGTTTGATACTTCCTCCCTTTCAACATGATCGCTTGCAAGTGCTCCTTGGCATGTTTAAAGTTTGTGAAATCCTTTTGTATCCAAATCTGGCTTTAAACTTCTCCACATCAGTATCATAGACCTGTCTGGTGTTTTGCTTGGTCTTCATGATGCAGAACCCTGAGACTATCACAGAGCAGCTGGATTTATACGGAGACGTGATTACACACAGAAAACAGACTTACAAACAACATTGGATCATTCAGAGATTCTCACTGAACTTCTGAAGTGAGTTTGCTGAACTGAAAGTAAAGGGGTCGAAAAATATTGCACACCCCACTTTTCATTTTTTTTTTAAAGTTTAAAATATCCTTTAAATTTCCCACTTGTTGTTGATTCTACACCAAAAAAATTACAATTTTATATCTTTAGGTTTGAAGCCTAAAATGTGGCAAAAGGTAGAAAAATTCAAGGGGGCGAATACTTTCGGAAGGCACTTTATATGGTTCCTTAATAAATGAGAACAGCTGTCCTTGGATGTGACCACTGGTGCTTTAGGGATTTTGCCAAGAAACAGATTGCATATGAAATGACCTGGAGTTACTGCATATCCCACAGCCGTCCTGTGGTAACGAACGCCAAATCCAGGTGGACAGGCACCTCAATAGTGCATGTCGGGCCACTGCTGCAGGAGCATAGCGCCGATTGTATCCAAAAATGACTATCTTAGTTATAAGGGACATTTTTTTTAATAACATGCAATTGAAGAAATGTATATTTATGGAAGATGAATTAAATTAAATGTATATACTCAGGTGAAAATACCTCTTAAAGGTTGTGAGGGTCACTTATTATAGAGCAGAACACCCTCTGTGCCTTTAACAGTTACCAGGAATAACCATACAATACACTAAGCAGTACCTAATGCTGATGCTTACAAAGTAATGACCCGGTAACCACACAACACGGATGCACATACAATTGAAAGGCACTGGCCTGTATCGGGTGCGTGTAATGAGATCTGGATGACAAGACTGATGTTACAAAGGTGTTTGTAGGAAGTGTGTGTGTCAGCAGGCCTGTGCCAGGAAAGGTAACAGACACCAACACCCCCATTTCTCGACATCACCTTATCTCCTGCATGATAGATTTAGTGCAATAAAAGTAGTGTCTAAATTATACCTCCAAAGTAGGACCATGTAGAAAAATGTGACCCCAATGGTCTCACTTAATGGGGGAGGATGTATGCTTTTTTTGTTGTCATGAAAATGTTTTAAAATGTTAAAAATAAATCACATCTTGTTTTTTTGGATACATTCAGTATATACAGCAAGAAAACTCCCGCTGTATACGCCAAGCGTATTCATAGGCATATACTAGCAGACAGAGTATACATTGGATCCAGCAGGATACACAGAATGGAAAGCTGCTGCTGAGGGACATATAATCTCAGAGGAGGCCATCATAGCCTATGGTGGATGGATGCAGGATACATTTTTTGGACCTAAACAGAATTTTAAGAAACAATAACTAAACAAGTTAATACTCCCAGATTGTACATACTGGAGGACTAGGTATATAATGAAATGAAATCACCAGCGTGTCTATTTATTTCATGCTTATAATAAAAAAGTTGTACTATAAAATAAAATAAAAGGTAGGTGTTATTTACTTTACTTTTGCATACAGAAGTTCATTACAGGTAACCAGCAATGAATCGAATGTGGAAATCCTAGCAGCAGTAAGCAGAGAGGAGGAGTGATGATGTCATCACCGCTCTCTGCAAGGCTTGTGAGGCTGGAGTAGCCCGACATGTATACACTAAACCAAGGTGCAGTAAGCAAGGAGAACCAAGCCCTGCCCACCAACTGCCAAAGAGAAAATACATGTGCGCATGCACAAACACACACTGCTTGGAGCCCATAACAGCTGGCTATTTGCAGTGGTTGAAAGCTGTAACTCCAGGCTCAGTCAGAGTGAATACTGAATAAGAGACTCTTAAAAGTCCTGACTTACCTGTCTTACCTAACAGATATAAACTGAATGGTTTAAAATCTGAAGGTTAGAAAAGCAACAATAAGTAAAAGAAATTACAATAAAAATACATAAGGAACTGAAGAAATGTTATAATATATATCTTACACAGGTAAGAAGATAACATTTTTTATTTATTTAATTTTTTAAATAAAATCATTGATACAACATTGTCACCCAATTAGGTGATATAAAATACAACAGCAGAAAACATTGGTTATCATTCAGATTAAGAGACTAATGAGGAGTGATCAGTCACATCTTCAGTTATCTGTCTTTAAGATTGCCCTGCCTTACCTTAGAACAATGCCGAATTGCAATTTACTTTCCTCATTGTAGGTAGCTCTTGGCTATATTGACGGCAGTTAAGCTACAATATCTATTGGCTGGAATGGTTACCATATATACTCGAGTATAAACTTATCAGCACAGAAAATGTGTCTTCGTGCGGTGCCGTTGCTAGCATCATGATGTCAGTCGCTCGCTGACTGGGGGGCAGCGGCAGCAAGCTATATACTAGGCTTATACTCGAGTCAATAGGTTTTCCCAGTATTTTTTGTTAAAATTAGGTACCTCGGCTTATACTTGAGTATATATAGTATCCGAAATCCCTCTTTTGCATGAAGGACGGATCCTGCCCCTTTCGCCATACTTTACCGAGAGGGTCTACTTTTTCAGATTGGCGGCCACAAATAGGCACATGATCAACAATATATAACTGTATGGAGAGCAAGGACAGAATCATTATAACCTACATTAGCAATAAAGGTGATGGTTATGATGTGGGGGAGTGTAGTAAGAGTTACTTAAACCCCTTTCTAAATATTTGCCTTTGCTAAATTCATTACACTATGAAAGATGGGAAATAGCAGTATCTAACAATAACCTATACAGCAACAGGAATGAGGTAGACCAATCAAAACCATGGAAAATATAAAAAATAAACTAATATATATCTTTTATTTTTCCCCTTAACATACACTGATGCAATCTGATCACTGGTCGCTGTGTGTAACACTGTTCACAAATGAAATAGAAATAGTGTCCCTCAGATCCTACATCAAATGCCAAAGCAGCTTCCGCCATAAATGGTGGATTAGTGCAAACCCTACAAACTGAGAAGGACAGTCACATATCTAGTTCAAGGAAATTCATTCCAAAATTGAATGAGGTCTCAGAAAGTTTTGGTGCTTTTTTTTTTTTAAAGATCCATTTAACAGACGTGTGCAAAATATTTAAAAATGGCGTTTACGGATGGTGGTTGCTGGCCAGACTAATATACACCATTATGAGACCTCTGTAAATGATGGTATCATATTCTCTTATGTGAAGATAATTCTAAACCCATTCCATTATGACAGATTATCTTCAGATTCAAGAGCCTTGTGGGTGAGGTGATAAGGAATTTAATCCAACACCCTTTTATTATACATACACCTTCCAATGGTTGGCAGTAATAGGATGGAGTTTGGCATGGTCGACATTTGTGTGCATCTGCCCGTGATGTTTTATAGAAAGTGTGATATTAGAAGGTGCTTTCCAAAAGGCAGTGGCACCCACAGCCGGTGGGACAGACCTCTTGTGAACTGAACCATTCAAGCATGTGTGCTGTGTGGCCGCCATGTCCGCAACTCAAGCAGAAGTTAGAAGAGCCTCGGACAGCCACGTGGCAGATGGCACACTGGAAGGTAAATCCTTTACAGATAGCACATTGTGTTCCCCGCACCTCACTGCGACAGTGGCTGCAATACACGCCAAATTCTGATGACACAAAACAGGCATTCAGGTTAGAATATGGTTAAAAAATAACTTCCCATCAAATATTTAACCAAACAGTGTCCATAGAATATTATAGTAGCTATGTTCTTATACCTAGTAGGCTGTATTATTGAGCTTAGAGGGCAGTTTTGTAGCAATTATAATATTTTTCATACCATAAGATGCACTATTTAGCAACAAAAAATCTTACTAAAAATTTCCTGCGTCTTATGGTCTGGTCAGGAAGAACCAGCGCTGCTAGAGCCTCAGATAAAGCTCGAAGGCTGGGTTCACACCAGGTTTTATGTATACACTCAGTGTACCTCTTTAAAGTTAATAATTTAATATGTCTATAGATTAATGCTAACATTAAAGATCTCTACTCACCAATTCCCCGATGTGGTTCAGGAGGACAGGAGACAAATTTTAGAACTTCTGCTCGTTTCTCTTGAAGACCCCATCGATATAGGATTTCTCCATAGCATTTCTTAAAGTCATCAAACTGCTGAGCATTTGCTTGGTCAAGAATTCTATAGATTAACATGAACAAAATACACTGATTAAATGAAAATATTTGCAGTTTATACAGATTTTTGCCCAGGATAAATTATTTAAATTGTTATTAACGTCCTCAACTGATGTATTTAACCCAATCATGCTCTGTGGCGGATATATCGGCCAGAGAGCTATGAAGGGTGTATGAAGAGAGCTCACCGGCTGAGCCCTCTTCATACAGAGATGGGCTTTGCTGCATATTGCAGCAAAGAACCATCGCTATCACCCGCGGTCGGTGCTTGCACCGATCACGGGCGTTAACCTGTTCCCTGCCACTTAAAGCATGGCGGTGCATGGGCAATTGGTTGCATTACAGCCTCGGGTCTTCGTCAGAGCCGAGGCTGCATGGTTTCTATATATTCGTTACAATGAGCCAGTGGCTCATTTTAATGTATAGTGTGCAGAAACGCCATATACTGCAATACAGTAGTATTGCAGAATATGGTAGGAACGATCTGACCATCTAGGGTTAATGTACCCCAGAGGGTCTAAGAAATTGTGGGAAAAAGAAGAAAAAAGTGTAAAAAAAATTAATAAAATATTAAAAATTCAATCACCCCCCCTTTCCCTCAAACTAATATAAAACATAATAAACTATAAAAAACACAAACACATTAGGTATCACTGTGTCCCAAAATGCCCTATCAAAATATAAAAACGGTTATAACCGGTGGTGACCTCCGAGTTGGGAAATGGCGCCGTCCGAAAAGTGACTTTTACACCTTTTTACATGACGTAAAAAATATAATGAAAAGTGAACAAAATATTGCACAGTCCTCAAAACATAGCAATGAAAACGTTGGCTCATTTTGCAAAAAATGACACCTCCAAAGTTATTAGCGTCATAAGATGGCAAAAATGTTTTTTCCTTTTTCGTACACATTTTTTTTTTTAATTTTTCCACATTTGGAATTTTTTTTCCCGTTTCCCAGTACACGGCATGTTATAATAAATAACATCATGGGAAAGTAAAATTTGTTACGCACAAAATAAGCCCTCACACAGCTCTGTACACGGAAAAAATGAAAAAGTTATGGGGTTTTGAAGGTGGAGAGCGAGAAATGAGCAAAAAAACCCTGCATCCTTAAGGGGTTAAGGGCTTAAAAAAACAACAACAACAACAACCAAACACTTACCTTTCCCATTGCCTCTAGTTCAGTGCAGCTTCTCCCCCATCATTCTGTTGGTATATCGAGGCTCAGCAGTGAAAGCACACAATATATACCAAAAGAGACGGCTGCAGATGGGAGGAAGCCACACTGGACCAGGGTTAAAGAGAACCGTCATGCAAAATAACCCCCTAATCTAAATATATTTTCATAAATTGCCATTATAAAGCATTGCCTCTATCCCTTCATTGTCCCTCTACATTTTTGTAAACTTAAGCAATGAGGTCCTAAAGCTGTATGCAAATGACCTGTGAAATGTCCAATGAGTCATTAGCATATTCAGCTGTCCAGCTTATTCATGAGTGGGGGGTACAGACAGCCCCCAGTGCTTGACTGACAGCCTGTATAATGATGTACTTCCTTGTGCTGGCACCCCTGTGTAGGAAAGATACAACAGCTCCAGGATGCAGCCATGTTATAGCAGAACATGTCAGGTACATGTGTAGCTGATGTCTGTGTCTCTGTGTATTAGGAGGGAGGGCATGTCAGCAGATGCAGCACACACACTAGCCATGCTTTACTATACATTACACACAGACATGAGCAGGGGGAGGAGAGGGGAGGGGTAACAGGGGTGACATCACTGCCTCTGACCATGTGACCAGCCTCATTTACATAATAAAGAAAAGATGATTTTATAATGATTAATGTATGAAATAACTAGATAAAGGCTGGGATGGGATCCTTGTGAGCTGCTCCAACAGGTAGTGGTGACAAGACTAGTGACACAGACCTGATGACAGGTGTCCTTTAAGGACAAAGGTAAGCGCTGTTTTGCAGCTGAAGCCATTAGTAACAAGTAGCCTCCCCCAGATATCCCCTTTAACATTTGCTACAGTGCGCCTGGAAGAAAGGGGATGTGTGGGGGTCTGTGGGATTGGACTGGCACACTACATTTCCACTTGCCAAACACCTTTGTGTTTGTGCTAGGCCTTGGTGTGTGGAAGGTGCATTGAGCTGCACTTGGTGGGACTCCATAAATTATTATGCATCCACACTGGGCAATGTTTATCACCTTTTGTTCTTGTCATGCTGCTCTCTCTCACGCTCCCGGGGATCAACATAGCTGAGATTACTGTAGCGGTATTCATCAGGTGAGGCATCACCCCAAGGAACACTATGATCTCCATCTTGTCCACCTAGTCAATATAAGCAAAAAACAGATCCATGTATCATTATATCAAGAAAATATAACAATTAATTTACACTTTCTGAATAGCTTAACCCCTTCGTGACCAAGGGTGATTGGTGTCTGAATGTTCAGGTCAATTGTTGCAATAACTTTGGAACTGCTTTACATACCTTTTACTTTGCTTTTATTATACCATTCAAGAGTTTAACTTGATATATGACTAAAATAATTCTATTTTATATAGAATTAGACAAATAAAAAAAAATATATATATTAAAAAAATATGTTTCTTTTGTAATTATTCTAATTTATTTTTTTAATAAGGGGAAAAATTGTATAAAGCTTTACCAAAATATGTTATAAATATGAACATTCAATCGCCACTTTCCAGGTTCAGAGGCAGATACAAAGGGTGCATGTACTTTTGCAAAGTGTCTCCAGCAGCTTGGAGGGGGCTTTTTTTCAAATGTTCATGAACTCTAGCACTTAGAAACACAATTCTAGTGTCCTATTAAAGAGGAGAATCTTTAATGCAATTTTCAAATTGTGTTTTCAGGAGAAACAGAACTGGATCATGTTCTAGTAAGGATTTCAGATCTGTATTTTAAAAAAAAAACTACATTTTTTCCCACAAATTTAACAGTGGATATCTCCAGTTCTGTATTCCTCCTCTTAAATAAGACACCAGAATTGTGTTTTATGGTGCCACAGTGCAGGGGCTATGTCCGTTTGAAGTAGGACACTGTCTAGACATATATATGTGTGCAAATAGGATGTATACAGTCGTATACACCCTTGGGTTAATTCATTATATTGCAAGTAAACACTATAGCAATTTTTGCCAGTGCATCCAAAGAACCTCATAAATACATAATAACACAAAGTATATAGTATTATAGTCCAGAGTTGTTCTCAGATATACTATATTCATACACTACTTCTCACTACTGATCCCGTATACAGCATTTGACTGTTAAGGGGTTGCCATTTATGCATGGTAACCACTATAATAAGCTCACAATAATTAGCTCACAACCACTGTTTTGCTCGGTGTATAAAATCCACAAGGAAACCGATATGTAAAAGAAAAGGTCCAGATCAAACACTTGAAAAAGTAATATTATAATACAAAAAACCTTTTTTTTCACATGTTTATAAAAATAAGAACCTTACTTGTGGTATTAGACCACGGACCCGAAGTATTGGTGCTATTTAGAAACACGTAGGACGATATCTCTCCATGCCCCCCAGTAGATAGGTAGCCTCAGCACATGCCCCCCAGTAAACAGGTAGCCCCCCAGCACATGCCCCCGAGTAAATAGGTAACCCCAGCTCTTTCCCCCCAGAATGAAGCTTTATTGTTAATCCTGGTTCTTATGACAACCCAACATTTCACAGAGACCAAAAAAATTTTGACTGGGGTTACAAGTATTCAGTTCCGACTTACAGTACATACAAATTCAACTTACGAACAAACCTACAGAACCTAACCTGTACGTAACCTGGGGACTGCCTGTATATAGAAGGGTTCTTGAAGGGAATGTAGTATACTCTGCAGGCAGCATTATATAGACCAGGGGGATATGAGCAGATAGTCTGATACGCCGGCTGTTCAAATGACAGAGTGTGATTTAGAAAGACGTCTGCTCGATCTGCTAAGAGATGTATTAGGTCAGGACATGATCTTTACATAAATGTTTACATTCACTGACAGAAAGCAGGTATCTGTACGATCCAAACAAACACAGTGCTTACATGTACATTTCACCCAGAGCCTTGTGCACAGACAGTAAACAAGAGATGTCCTGGATGATGACTTTTCCGGCTGCTTTGATTGGACGAGAGCTGGAGTCGCTGCTTTCCCTTTTGCTTTTCCACCTACGTGATTTCTAGAGGATACACAAGTCGTCTTATTATTATACAGGTTTCTTTAATGTTTAGAATTTTTTCCTGGTTATCAAGTGCAGAACACAGGAGGGGCAAGGGACCAAAGGTCTTATAGGTAGGTGGGGAAATGACAGATTACTCTGCTGCCCTCTGAAGAATGAGGCTTCACAATACTCCTGGAAATACTAACAAATAAGTTCATCTTGTGGCCCATGAATACTATCTGCAACCATTCAATTAAATGCTGGTGATAAGTCTGCGAGCAAACATTGAGTAAATTCAATACATAAATTCTCACATGACAGTGATGAGACTATTTCAGTGTTATACACTAGCTTCAAATGTGAAAATGATTTCTTTGGCAATCAAATTGTATGTCATAAATGGCATTGTAATCGGGGGTGCAAAATATATACTCTCATGGTAAACTACTGTAAAATGACCATACGTGGCATTGCTTACAATAGATCCAGGCAGTCCCAGGGTTACGGACAAGACAGGTTATGTAAGCTTGTTCTTAAGTTAAAACTATAAAACTCCAGCCTAAGTATTTTTTCAACCCTGTGTAATAGGATTTTCATAATATTGCGCTGTCATTCGAACGAGGATTCACAATAAATCTTTATCACAGACACCTCTGATAACTTACAGCTGTTCATTGAAGCCTGGAGCTATAGATAATGAAATTACCATCATCCAGAGAGCTTGACCAGAGGTCACAGTGGCCACAGAGGTCCATTTATAACTCGCGGTTGTCTGTAAGTCAGGTGTTAAGCATGTAATTTATACCCCTAAGAAAAGGCGCTTGATGGACTCCATCTTACAGTATGCTGATCCACTGAACCGCTCACAATTGCCCATATGTTGGTCACCACAAGCCAGAGGACAGCAGAGCTAGACATTTGAACTGGACAAAAAACAAGCCCAATATAGTGTTACAACAGCAGGATAAACCAATGTTCAGCGCAAAGGAAGTCTAGCAGCAGTTGTGAGCATACAAAGATACAGACAGTGTTAGGTAGAAGCCCTGGAGATCTGTGTAACCATATATTCGTGTGTATTGTTAGAAACAACAGGACTGGAAACTGGATTTATATTTCAAGATTGTAGTTGGACTTTGTGCACTCCTGTGAGAAATCTCTTCACTACACACTTCCAAGCCCACTCCTAGGGTGCACTCCTACTCTAAGTCCAGCCGTAATCTGAGAATATAAATGCATTTTTACAGTCCTGCGGTTACTAACACCACATATATAGTTCTGATTACACAGATCTCCCGGGCTGCTACCTAGCCCTGTCTACCATTATGTATAGAAAAAAAGAACTGCCAGCAGACTCCTGGATAAGCAAAAACAGGTAAAAAATGGGCACTTACCTCAATAACATAAGGGGAGAAAATAAAATTCACACTTTACATAAAAAGCTAACCCATCACAATGGTGACAAATCGTAGACCCAATTAATGTATGGAATTTATTTTAGGATCCACAAACAACGTGCCAATTACCCTTTATGGTGCGTGTTTGATAAATTGAGCCCAACAAAACACCAAGAATCACCAAGTGATTGTAAGGCAGAGCCAGTCAGACACTTTACACACATGAAAAGGGAAAATAAGATGTGTACATATATACGTGTGTATATATAATCATCATGAAGAAATACCAAAAGAAAAGGCAAGAGCGATAAAGAGAATTGAAAAAAATAAAGGAGGGAGAGAGAGAAAGGGTGGAAATTAAGAAAGATGATAAAGGGAGAACAAAGAATGTGAGAAAGAAAAAGGGTTAAACACAAGCAGATAGCAGGGGAGAGAAAGAGAATAGGGGTGACAAAAAAAAAAGGGGAGAAAAAGGTAGAGAGAGCAGGAAGGTAAAAGGAAGGAGAAAGAAAGATGCAACAAAGAGTATAGGGGAAAAATACACAAGTGGAACTGAAATAAAAGGGGAATTAAAAAAATTTGAAAATAGCAAAAAGTAAGGAAAAAAATAGAAGGGAGAAGGGGAAAGAGAGACACTGGTATTTAAAAAAAGCCATGAGAGTGGACAGGGAAAAGAAATTTAGGACAGAGTATAAGGCTCCATAGACCTAGCACACAGCAGAGGGGACACTGGAAGCACAAACCTCAAGCCTTTACAAGCAACATTATACAAGCATTCTCCACATTTATTTACAGATTGTGCAGGTTAAAACTTTACCAAGAGACCTCGAGAAGAAAGAAAAACCTAGCACTGAGAAAATAATTAGCAAAATGAATGGACTTCAAATACTCCTCATCTCCCTCAACTGTGGATCAGGTTGTATCTATGCCCAATGCTGCACAACTCTGCAAAAAGCATGTCTACCTAGTTTTGTAGCGATCTTGCCTTTGCAGTTACACACAGAGCTACATAATACGCGAGAACCACCAGCGAGCTGCTGATATAAAGTAGTATTCTGTGAGATGTAGTACTTCTGCGCCAGATTTACTACATCTGTTGGGAATGAGTAAGGGTGCGCCTTTGACCTGCATTCGACCAGCAGGGTGCAGACACTGCTACAGCATTTCTGTTCAACATTTAGGGCGGTAATAGAATCAAGATTTTTCGTTATTCTCGGGGTCCCTGTCAGACAACAGAAGTGAGCGGACAGGAGCTGTGGTTACTTAGCGGAGGGCACTGTACCGGGAAGTCGTTAATCACTTGGATGGACCAGCGCCGGCGAGCAGACAAGGGGGGCGTCTGCATATTACAAGAGGGGGAGAGGATGTAAAGAAAGAAGGAGAAAGAGCAGAAAAGTGGGAAAGAAAAAAAAAAAGAAAAGAAAAACAAAACAAAAAAAATCATCAAGAAAATAGGAAGAAATTGTCTGAATGGCCACTGATTTGCCAATTGTGGCAAAAAAAGAAAATCAAATGAAATGGCCAACTTATTTGACAAGTAAATATAATTTTCATAAATTGCTAATTTCTATGTTCTTTTTCAGAACGGCTGCTTTTATTTTTATTATCTTTCTGGCTTTCCCCACTAACCAAATCTTGTTATCTAACCTTTAAAGGGGTTTGCCCATAAAAGAAAGTTCTAAACATTTTTAATCCTCTAGTGATGTTTACACAATAAAGATCAATTTTTACCCCTTACTTTACAATTCTATTCAGTTTTATTTCTGTTTTAGCTCATATAACTCAGTAATGGTCAGTGTAAAATTCCAGAGTGTGGGTGGGGACTCTCTAAGCAGACACATTGGGGGTCATTTACTAAGGGCCCGATTCGCGTTTTCCCGACGTGTTACCCGAATATTTCCGATTTGCGCCGATTGTACCTGAATTGCCCCGGGATTTTGGCGCACGCGATCGGATTGTGGCGCATCGGCGCCGGCATGCGCGCGACGTAAATCGGACGAAAACCCGACGTATTCGGAAAAACTGACGCATTTAAGAACCGAAAATGTGTCGCTCGGGACCCGCTTACCTTCACTCAGACGGCCTCGGTGAATTCCGGCGCGTTAAAATGCTTTTCAGCGCAGCAGCGCCACCTGGTGGACGGCGGAGGAACTACCTTATTAAATCCCGGCCGGACCCGAATCCAGTGCAGAGAACCCGCCGCTGGATCGCGACTGGACCGGGTGAGTAAATGTGCCCCATTATGATCCATCTAGTGCTGTGTGCTGACAATATGGTTATATTATCAGGGTACAGGGTTAATCTACACTTTTATTTAGCTTCTGAACAGTGTTCTAGCACCTGACACAAAAAGAGAAATGATGAGATCCATGAGATAGATATAAAACACAATGACACTCTCAACTCTGCTAACTCAGCTATAACACACACAGAGTCAGGCCTACTATATCCCTCCCTCCCTGTTAAAGACCTTATCTGTTGCTAGTAGAGTAAGTTTCTGCACACTGCTTGCTGGCAGGAAGTGCCTGTATCTGAGCTGATCTTGTAATGCAGGGGGGAGGGGCAGGAGATAGAGAGTACTCCAGTGTGCTGACAAGAGAAGCTATTCATGAGAAGAATAGGACCATAGTCAACCGTAAATCTTCTGTATCCCGGGGCTTCCAATATTTTAAACACCAGAACCGGTAGAGACCGGTAGGAATTATATCTGTGAAATGCTGTATTTTTGTTAATAACAGTGAATTAGAGAATTTGTTATTTTGTTATCCTGAGTATATTTAAGAATCTTGTCTTCATAGGAATACCCCTCTAAGGATTACTTCAAGGCTTTTCACATCTCTGGTGGAAGTGGTAAATGCAGCAATTCTGATATGTAGTAATTAGCATGTAACCTTTTTTTTTTTTTAACACAAATAATCGTCATTGTGGAGAATAATTATTGGCACGGGGTCACAATACACTTTTTAGAGACCCAAAATATCAGCAAGAGGGTGAGGCGTGATGTGGGTGAGATATGCAGCCAGCCATGCACCATTCACAGACAGTAAGCATGCTGCAGTAGTTACAGCTCAGTGGCTGAGTGTGTGGGTAGAGATGACTTTGCACCCTGCTTGAAGGTTATTTTATTGTAAAGAGGGGTTATGCGGGTGAAAGTTTTTATCATCATCACCACAAGGTACTTTGATCTCTACTCAGGAATGCTATACAGATAAGACAAGCAGCTCATACCCTTTCCTTGTAATAAAAAGAGCTGATGGACACTTGCTCCTTCTCACTTCGCGTCGGACTTCCACTGTAAAGACGGAGGTTACCTTGAGGCTCTGTGCGAATTTTCATGGGTGCAATTACCCCACTGTGATAAGCAGACAGAGCAGAGAGCGATCTGAAAAGAGGGCAAGGGTGACACATTAGAAGAAGAACTAAGACTTGTATATACATACAGTATGAGTAGACTGACAGAGGGAGGGGGATCCTGTGGACATGACTATGGGCACACGGTATAGTAGGACAGATCACTTACTTATAGAGAACCCGTCAGGCAAAATAACCCCCTAAATAAAATATATTTTCATCAACTGCCATTAGAGAGCATTGCCTCTATGCTCTATTCATTGTCCCTCTACATGCCTGTAAACTTAGGCAATGAGGTTCTAAAGCTGTATGCAAATGACCTGTGAGATGTCCAATGAGTCATTAGCATATTCAAGTCCGGCTTATTCATGAGTGGGAGGCACAGCCACAACCCCAGTGCTTTGCTGACAGCTTGTATAATGATGTGAGGCTGTATAAGCAAGGCTCGTCTTTCAGGCCAAACGCTACACGGATGCCTCCAGTTTGTGCCAATCACTGCACTGGCTGCCTGTCTCCTTCCGTATTCACTTTAAAATAATAATCCTCATCCACAAAGCTCTGAATAATGCTGCACCTCCCCATCTCTCTTCTCTCATCTCAGTCTATCGCCCTTCCCGTGCTCTTCGATCTGCCAGTGACATTAGATTAATCTCTACCTTAATTCGAACCTCCCATGCACGTATCCAGGGCTTCACCCAGTTGCACCAATTCTCTGGAATGCCCTTCCCCAGACTCTGAGACTAATACCCACCCTCCAAAGCTTCAAACGTGCTCTTAAAAGCCATCTATTTAGGCAAGCCTATGACACTCACTAACTGCATCAACTCTCCCTTTACTAATCCATCCTATGTCCTATCTCCCATCTGTTATCTGGCAAACAGCTGATATATACCAAGCACCAGGCTTCTCTGCAGTCTTTTTCACCTAGGACCCTGTAAATAAGATGGCGGCTGATGGCTGGTTCAAGCAGCAACATCGTTGTTTAGTAAATTATTTATTAAATTATTTTATATTGTTCCCTTATAAAGAATGGCTGGACCATTATACAACGTCTTGTGTCACCCCCTCATCCTCATAGTCTGTAAGCTCTTGTGAGCAGGGCCCTCACTCCTATTGTTCCATATGACTGTTTGCTCTTTGTAATGTAATATAGTTGTATATGTCCCCTATGATTTGTAAAGCGCTACGGAATTTGATGGCACTATATAAATAAAGATTATTATTATTTATTATTGTATAATGATGTACTTCCTAGTGCTGGTGGCCACGCCCCCTGCAGCCTGTGTGTATATAGGAGAGATACAACAGCTCCAGGCAGCCATGTTATAGCAGAACATGTCCGGTACTTGTGTAGCTAATGTCTGTGTCTCACACATGTGTATTAGGTGGATGCAGCATGTCAGCAGATGCAGCACAGACACTAACTATGCTTTACTATACATTACACACAGACATGAGCAGGGGGAGGAGAGGGGAGGGGGAACAGGGGTGACATCACTGCCTCTGTCCATGTGACCAGCCTCATTTACATAATAAAGAAAATATGATTTTAGAATGATTAATGTATGGAGGATGATTCTTGTATTAGGAGGATGCAGCATGTCAGCAGATGCAGCACAGACACTAACTATGCTTTACTATACATTACACACAGACATGAGCAAGGGGAGGAGAGGGCAGGGGTAACAGGGGTGACATCACTGCCTCTGACCATGTGACCAGCATCATTTACATAATAAAGAATAGATGATTTTATAATGATTAATGTATGAAATAACTAGATAAAGGCTGGGATGGATCCATGTGAGCTGCTCCAACAGGTAGAGGTGAGAAAAATAGTGACAAAGACCTGATGACAGGTGTCCTTTAATCAATTTATTGGATTATTTCACAATGTATCAATGAGTAATGACTGCTGACATGATGTCTGTATGAAGTAGAGTCCACTTCATGTTATTAGAAGCCTGTCACCATGAAAATGCTGTGTAATTTTTAAGCAGGATGTTATAGACCAGGAGTTGCTAAGCAGACTGCAGACAAGTTTTGTGATAAAGGTTTCTGTATAATTTGTCATTCATTCATTTATAGCCCTGCTCTTTCTATGTAGAAAGTCAGGAAGGTGGTCCAATTAGAGTAAGGAGTCAATGATAAGACTGACTCCTAAGTTCCCAACATAGAAAGCCGCAATATAAATGGATATGTTATACCAAATCTTTTCTCACTAAACTATACATTGCGCTTCTCAGCATCCTTTTGCTCCCTGCCATCAGAAGCAATTAAAAAAAAAACACCATACCATGCAATACACATTTTTGAGGTCACCACTGTATATAAATAAATATGCTAATGGTAAGTTTGAACACTGCCTATACCTAGAATTCCCTAGTCTGATAATCACATTGCTTTCCTAATGATTTCCCACCGTTATCATTCTGAAGGTAAGTCCCAAAAATGTGCAATTTCAGATTAATTGTAACTGGTGTGACATATGAACTGACATATGCAAGAGTTTCTGGATTTTTGGGGGGCAAGGTTAAACTGTCAATAAATCAATAAAAAAACGACAATTTCCTTGTCATCACATTGTAGTATTAAACATTGCCCTGCTTCAATCTTAAACACTGACCTTTATCACTAAGGATTAAACTACCTTACTCTAGTGCCACCATGTGGTCATAACAAGTTTTACGCTTACAAATGTGAAGAACTTCTTTGAGAAGCAAACGGCAGAAGTTTCCTAAAAGACATTTTAAGGACAAGACACAATTATTCTGGTGACTGACCTTGGAGTAGGCTCTGTGGGGGAGATAGCTCTATGCATAGTCATGGGCCTGGTGAAGTAAACCAGGTAACCTAGAGAGAAAGCACAGGTACAGGATTAATCCCACATCTCCTGCATCTCTTAATCCATGTAATGTTTTACATGAGTAAGTTACACTTACCTGCCCCACAGAAACGAGCACCAGAGGTTCGTGGAAATGGGATGTTGGCATCTTGGTAAGACCCATAGGCATTGGTTACCCGGGCAAATGTGGGTAGTGGAGGAGTAACAGGGCTCTGAAGGTTGTAGGGGTTGCTTGATGGACTGGATTCCTGGTTCTAAAAGAAAAGATGACATTTTGGGTACAAAAATAAAGTAACATGTAAGCTTTATAAACAAAGATTATTATTACTAACTTAAAAAACTGTCCTCCTTTTGCCCCTTCCTATCTATCGGTTTTAAGCCGAGTATATAAATCCCCTCTCTCTCTCTCCTGTACACACAATGGCATCTGATAGATATGAAGCTGATAAGATTTCTAATGACTTAAAGAGGACCTGTCATCTATAAAAAAGACACTAGGAGCTGCTCACTAAAGTAAGCTTCTCCTAGCGCTTGCCGATTTTTATCAGTGATAAACAGCTAGCTTTACCGGAACCCTCCGTTAAAGCTAGCCCGTTAGGACAATAGAAATGCCGAACTGATGAGGGGGCGGTCCGAGGCGCTGCTTCTCCCCCAGAGAGCCCCTCCCACTCCATGGGCCGGCGGTGACTGCCGAGGTTCATGCGGTAGTCAACTCCTTCTAGCCCTGCACCCTCATGAATACATCGGACCGCTTTGAGCTCGGTTGCGGCGTTTCTATTGTACTACGGAGCAGTATCTGATAAAGGGTTTCCGATAAAGCTAGCTGTTTATCACTGCTAAAAATGGGCTGGCGCTAGGAGCAGCTTACTTTAGTAATTAGCTCCTAGTGGTTTTTTTTTATAGGTGACAAGTAGAGATGAGCGAACACACTCGTTCGAGCATTAGCGTACTCGAAACTGCTCGTTGCTCGGACGAATATTTCGCCAGCTCGTGAAAATGGCATCTCCCGCCGTTTTGATTTTTGTTTTTTTTTTTTTTTTTCAATCACAAGCCAGGAGACTCTGCGCTCCACCCAGCATGACGTGGTACACTTACACGTCGATAGCAGTGGTTGGCTGGCCAGATCAGGTGACCCTGGGATAGACTAGCCGCTGCCCGCGCTGCTCGGATCATTCTCTGTCTGGATGTCGCTAGGGAGAGGGCTGCTGCTGGTCAGGGAAAGCGTTAAGGTGTTCTATTAGATTAGTGTTAGGCAGGAGTGATTCTACAAGAACCCAACAGCCCTTGTTAGGGCTACAATAGCGTCATTTTTTTTTTTTAATTGCTTGTGGCTGGGCTTGCTGGCTCTAGTAGTGCAGCTAGTACCATATTCAGACGAATTTGCAGGGAGTCTTGCAAACGTTCTGTTTAGCTCTTAGTGACACACATATCCACCTCAAACACCTAAGTGGGACAATTTATTAGGGGTTTGATTGAATTCCGACCAAACAACGTGGAACATACGCTAGTACAATAAGTATAGCAAACGCCAACACATAAAGGGACAAACTTATACCACAAGAAGAGAAAGACAAGTGTGTAAAGGCTAAAATACAATAAACTTTATTGAAATTCACAAACAATGACTAAAGTGTCCTATATGCATGATTAAAAACATTTAAAAAGTGTACAAAAACACAGCCATATACAACTAAGTGGGTCAGAGCCTGGTAACAAGGACCCACCTACGGCCACAGATCACAAGAGGGTATGTGAATGCAAATTCCTCACAACAAATGAAAAAGGAGCCCTGACCACCATGCCTATAATCTATCCAAAAGAAAAATACTATATAGTCCAAGTACTCACAAAACCAAAGCCCTTATTAGTGATGTCGCTAGCCAAAGGTCAGTTTCCAATGCAGAAGGGAACAGGGAACATTGGTAGTCCCATATGGTTAAAGCAGGGATGATCACATAGGCATAGAGCAGAGCCCAAAGTAATCAAATGGTTCTGTATAGGACCCAAGTGGGAGGAGGAAATGCCAGGTCACAGAACTGTGGCCGAAGGCACCCAGTTCTGTGACCTGGCATTTCCAGAGTCACAAACCACTTGTCCGGTTGCTGCTGAGCTCTTTTCCGGTGCCCAGGTTTTCCACCGGTCGCAGTCTGTGGGTGATGATGACATTGTTGACGTAGTGGAAGAAGCGTGTAAAGAGGTGTCGGACGATGAGGAGACACGGTTGTCAGACAGTGAAGAAGTTGTTGTCAGGGCAGGAAGTCTGAGGGGGGAGCAGACTGAGGGATCAGAGGATGATGAGGTGACAGACCCAAGCTGGGTTGATAGGCCGGGTGAACACAGTGCTTCTGAGACAGAGGCGAATCCTCGACGAGAACAGGTGGGGCAGCGAGGCAGTGGTGGGGCCAGACGGAGAGGCAGGGCCAGAGCTGGTGCAGCAGCGCCAAATGTTTCACATAGTGAAGCTCCCGTGGCGAGGGCTAGATTTTCGGTAGTCTGGAGGTTCTTTAAAGAAACACCGGATGACTGACGGACTGTGGTGTGCGACCTGTGCCACACCAGGATCAGCAGGGGTTCCACCACTACTAGCTTAACTACCACCAGTATGCGCAGGCATATGAACGACCCACTCAATGGAACCAAGGCCGTTCACCTTCGGCCGGGCACACCACTGCTCCTTCCCCCGTGTCAACTGCTGCCTCTGCTAGTCAGCCCCCTGCCCAGGACCCCGGCCCAAACACTTCCCGTGCGAAAACCACACCTCCGCCTCCACAGCATCCACCAATGTCTCCATGCGCAGCGTTCAGCTCTCCATACCCCAGACGCTGGAGCGCAAGAGAAAGTACAGTGCAACCCACCCACACGCCCAAGCCCTCAACGTCCACATCTCCAAATTACTTAGCCTGGAGATGCTGCCCTATAGGCTGGTAGAGACCGAGGCCTTTGGCAACCTCATGGCGGCGGACGCCCCTCGGTATTCGGTCCCCAGCCGCCACTACTTTTCCCGATGTGCCGTCCCAGCCCTGCACCAGCACGTGTCAGACAACATCATCCGTACCCTGACCAACGCCGTTTCTGACAAGGTCCACCTGACCACGGAGACGTGGACGAGTGCTGACGGGCAGGGCCACTATATATCGCTGACGGGTTAACTTGGTGGAGGCTGGGACCGAGTCTGACCCTGGGGCTGCTCATATACTGCCGACGGCGAGGATTGCGGGGCCTCCCACCCCTCCTCCACCAAATTACCATCCGTGGGCATGGCACAGGCACAGCAGCAGTGCCATCGCTAAGCGACAGCAGGCGGTGCTCAAACTGCTGAGCCTAGGCTTCCGATAAAGCTAGCAGTTTATCACTGCTAAAAATGGGCTAGCGCTAGGAGCAGCTTACTTTAGTAATTAGCTCTTAGTGGCTTTTTTTTTATAGGTGACAAGTAGAGATGAGCGAACACACTCGTCCGACCTTGATGCTCGTTCGAGCATTATTGTACTCGAAACTGCTCATTGCTCGGACAAATATTTCGCCAGCTCGAGAAAATGGCATCTCCAGCCGTTTTGATTTTTGGTGGCCAGAAAGAGAGCCAATCACAAGCCAGGAGACTCTGCACTCCACCCAGCATGACGTGGTACCCTTACACATCGATAGCAGTGGTTGGCTGGCCTGATCAGGTGACCCTGGAATAGACTAGTCCCTTCCCGCGCTGCTCGCATCATTCTCTGTCTGCATGCCGCTAGGGAGAGAGCTGCTGCTGGTCAGGGATAGCGTTAGGGTGTTCTATTAGATTAGTGTTAGGCAGGAGTGATTCTACAAGAACCCAACAGCCCTTCTTAGGGCTACAATAGCGTCATATTTTTTTTTTTATTATTTGCTTGTGACTGGGCTTGCTGGCACTAGTAGCATATTCAGACGAATTTGCAGGGAGTTTTGCGAACGTTCTGTTTAGCTCTTAGTGACACACATATCCATCTCAAACACCTAAGTGGGACAATTTATTAGGGGTTTGATTGAATTGATAGTCTGCCGATTCTTTTTTATTTTTTTTCAAAACTTAAAGTGACAGGCACACCACAAAATCCAGTTGTGTGCTGTCAGTGTAGGTTAGAAACTAGGCATACAAGAACCCAACCGGCTTTCTTAGGGCTACAATAGCGTCCATCGCTAAGCGACAGCAGGCGGTGCTCAAACTGCTGAGCCTAGGCAATAAAAGGCACACCACCCAAGAGCTATTACAGGGCATCACGGCGCAGACTGATCTGTAGCTGGCACCGCTGAACCTGAAGCCAGGCATGGTTGTGTGCGACAACGGCCGTAACCTGGTGGCGGCTCTGCAACTCGGCAGACTGACACATGTGCCATGCCTGGCCCAAGTGTTAAATCTCATAGTTCAGCGGTTCCTCAAGACATACCCCAATCTGTCTGATTTGCTCACAAAGGTGCGCCGCATCTGTGCACATTTCAGGAAGTCCAGCACAGATGCTGCCACTCTCAGGGCAGCACAGCACCGCCTCCAACTGTCCGCTCACCGACTGTTGTGCGACGTGCCCACGAGGTGGAATTCAACATTAACCATGTTATCCAGAGTTTACCAGCAGCGCAGAGACAGGGGCTTGGATTGGCGAAAGCTCGCCTGGCAGTGGAGCGCCACCATCCCAAGATCCAACTAACATAGTTTTAACTGCAGTACCTTTAATCTACTACTACCTTACTGCCTCCATACATCGTCCCCTTATCAAACGAGCTGTGTCAGGCAAAATTTTCGGGTGTTTCACCAGATACATAATGGAATTCTGCCCACCTGTCGCCACCATGCTGGAGGCCTGAAGTTGCAATCATAGCAGCGCAATATGGATGCCCCATACTGTCGCTCTTAATCATGGAACCATTTCCAAAAAAAAAAAAATAGAACCGCTATGCTATTCCATTATTCCTAGATGAAATATTCAAACGACCCCGCTTGCTTTGAAAATTATAATTTTTTCAAAGTAAACGCTTCTGGCCCCCAGGCCCATTTTGGGTGGGGATGAGCCGAGGGACAGGGGCTTGGACAGGCAAAAGCTCGTCTGGCAGCGGACCGCCAGCTCCATCCCAAGATTAGGCAGCCTCAGAGGCATCCATGCATGGTGCCCCTGCTGTTTGCTGTCCATTTCGCCTCCACGATCCTCCACAGCTTCCACTAATGTCTCCATGCGCAACTTTCATCTGTCTATACCCAGGGGTGTACCAAGCCTGTCTGCTGCCTGAGGCGAGCCATAGAGAGATGCCCTCCCCCCCCCCGCCCATATATGTAATATTTCAGGGAGTGTCAGGACCAGATCCATCATATTGGTTTGGTGTGAAAATAAAACAATGCAAAATGCATACAGAGTACCGCCATGTAGTAAAAAAAATCCATACAGCTTATCGCCCTGTAGTATTTAATGCATACAGCATGCCACCATGTAGTATAAAATGCATACAGCATACTGCCATGTAGTATTAAATGCATACAGCGTACCGCCATGTAGTATTAAATGCATACATCGTCCCCCCATGTAGTATAAAATGCATACAGCATACCACCATGTAGTATTAAATGCATACATCATACCACCATGTAGTATAAAACACATACAGTGTCCCACCATGTAGTATAAAATGCATACAGCCTCCCCCCCATTTAGTATAAAATACATACAGCATATTGCTATGTACTATAAAATGCATACAGCATATCTCTATGTAGTATAAAATGCATACAGCGTATCGGCATGTAGTAAAAAACACATACAGAATATTGCCATGTAGTGTAAAATACATACAGCGTACCACCATGTAGTAAAAAGTGTATACAGCCTATCGCCATGTGGTATAAAATGCATACAGCATATCGCCATGTAGTATAAAATGCATACAGCGTTCCCCCCATGTAGTATAAAATGCATACAGAGTGCCCCCATGTAGTATATAATGCATAAAGAGTGCCCCCATGTAGTATAAAATGTATACAGAGTGCCCCCATGTAGTGTAAAATGTATACAGCATCCCCCCATGTAGTATATAATGCATACAGAATATCGCCATGTGGTATAAAATGCATACAGAATATGGCCATGTAGTATAAAATGCATACAGCGTCCCCCCATGTAGTATATAATGCATACAGCATATCGCCATGTAGTATAACATGCATACAGAATATTGCCATGTACTATATAATGCATACAGCATATCGCCATGTATTATAAAATACATACAGCATATCGCCACGTAGTATAAAATGTATGTAGTGTATCGCCATGTAGAATAAACCGCATACAACGTGCCACCATGTAGTATAAAATGCATATGGAATATCGCCATGTAGTATAAAATGCATAAGGAATACATATATACACATATAAACACATACATATACACATACACATCACATACATATACACATCACATACATATGCACATACACATTACATACACAAATCACATACATGTACACAAACATATACACATACATATATACATTACATACACACATGACATACATATACACATACATATACACATATACACACATACATAGACACATCACATACATATACACATATACACACATACATAGACACATCACATACATATACACATACAAATACACACATATATATATATATATATATATATATATATATATTTGTCTCGAATAACGAGCACCCGAGCATTTTAGTGCTCGCTCATCTCTAGTGACAAGTCCTCTTTTACTCTACAGACAGTGCTAGCATCATCTTCTCTTCTTACATAGCTAAAGCATAACGTGAAATATGCTACAGGAATTCTATATAGTTCTGCATGGATGTACTCTCACCATTTTGCCATATGTATTTCAATAAAAACTTTACAGTGAAAAATACACACATATATTATATATATCGGAATGAAATGCTTTCATTCTTCTAAACCATCTGCTCTGTAGTTATTTCAGAGCAGCTTTCAGAAACACTGTTCACTACAGTGCAAGGAGCAAAACATGAGACATAGAAACTTTATCTTAAACGGGCTTTCTCACTTTTTTTTGGATGCTCCCACCGACTTGAATGGAGAGTGGCCATGCGCTGCATTAAGCCACAAATAGTATACAGGAAAATATACTATCAACATAATTAGAGGGACGTTGCCGTATTAGGACAATCTATTTCAGCTACATACAGCCTGGTCCCCGCTGCTTCTGTCCAGCGGGGACATCCCTCCTTGCTGGTCAGTTTAACCCCTTATCTGCCACAATCAAGCAGGGGGTCACTTCCAGGACCCCCTGCAATGCGATTCGAAGCAGCCGAAGGTCAGATAAAACCTGTCATGTACAGTGACGTATGAGGTCCAGTCCAAGACTGGGTCTCAAAGGCAAACTGTCAGAAAAGATACTGACAGATACACTTATGTACTGCAATGTATTGTATTGTATGAGGGATCAAGGTATCTCCATTGCGATTCCCCTTGTGGCACAGTAAAAACAAGGGCTACCAGTCCTTATGCATTTATATATCTGATGTACTTTTCTTATATGTATTGGATCTTTGAGATATTACTATGTGAAGGGAAACCACTGAATGGCAGATGAACCTTATCATGGACCATGGCCAGGTCATTAATTGCATACATGTATTTTAATGTGTTTGCTGCGTGTCAATAATAAAAGTGTCTATTGGATTTGCAGAGTGCTACTGTGTCCTTGTTGTTTATGTGACTAAATTGTAGGACTACTTTGCACCCCTGCTGTGTGCTCACTTTCTTAGGTTAATCATTGTTTACCATCATCATCTGCACTATTTATTTTATTCCATAAATTAAAAGCTTCAAAAGGTTTTGATACACTTTAAAACTATATGAATTTTTTAAAAAATCCAAAAATTGTGTGGAAGCTGGTGATCACATTCAAATGAAGTTTACAAAGACGGTTTACACTTAAACACTTTACACAAACACTTATAATGATGCCTCATGCTCACCACTGTGTGCAGAGGTCATGAGCCAGCCGCACTAGAGCACAGTTAGTTATAGAGCTGGTCCTATTCCTGGCTGCGTAGGCGTTCATTTACAATTGACATGGTCTCACCCACTGATGTCAGAGGGCCCACAGCCTGTTTTATGTGGCCCCCCATACATAAAAGGTCATGTGCATGAGGCCGAAGGGTGAGAAAAGTAAGACTGATATGTTGTCACATTCTGTAAAGGAGAGCTCTATATGTTATGAGTCACACACAACAGCAGCACAAATCTCACCTGTGTCCTTTACCCCTAGTAACTTCTTACAATATATCAGTGTAGGAATTGTGCCTTTCTGCATATTAAATTGTCATTTAATAAGTTTTACCTTCTGCTCTATACGTTCCCATAACTCTGGAAAGGTGAATTACACTTAGGCTGTGTAACCCTGTGGGCGTCTGTGTGCTAGCAGTAGCTATAGGCTCTAGAGGAGTGTGTATCTGGATGTGTTTGCGGTTCTAGTATAGGAGTCTCCCAAGACGTAAATTGCTGTGGTGGCAGCTGTGGTAATTATATGGAATAAGTGTGATACTGTATCATGGAGTGGAGTGGCTCTGTATAGTAACTTGCCGTAGACACGTATGTGGTAGAGGGGTACATAGGGTGGTTATGTGCCCATTGGGCTGTGCATGATGTGTAGTGTCTGGGATTCTGATACCAGGGGCGTTGCAAGGGTGGCAAAAGATCCGGGGCACGGGCCCCAATGCATGTGTATCGAACTTTCAGTAATACCCCTACCCGTACATAACCCTCGCACATTAGGTTGTGCCAATAACAATGTTACTGATTGTATATAGAGCTAGAGAAACACAGGAGAAATCCCTTCTTGTTACATCCAGTGACTGTAGGTGACGTGTCCACTTCACTATTAGGCCTGGAACTACCACGTCTCCTCTTTAGTCATGTGTCCTTCCTGTGGAGTTCACCACACAGACATCTTATGTCATTCATTGTCCCGAAATCTTGATTCTTGGAAGACGCGTTCACATGTTGCAGTTACAAATGCATCGCAATCAGTTTTGAGGTGGTTATAGGGGCAGTTTGGTATTTTAACAAGTGGACAACATTTGTGAAACAGGTTTCCCCTTAAAACTCATATTCACCTGGTCAGATCAGGTCTTTTACCTGTTAAACTGCACCTAAAACCACCTCAAAACTGATTGTAACTGCAAAGTGTGAACACACCCTGACAGTGTTATCCTGCTGCTGCTCCTAACACCCTCCCAAAATACAGTAAGGCTGGGCGCAAAAGTTTGCATTTAAACAAATACAAGACACCCAGGCTCGTTATCGATCACATGCGTTTCACTGGAAACTCATGTGAGATCAAACCGAGGCCCGTCCTACTGCCATGTGTGAACACGCCCCAAGAAATGTCCCCACACACAGCCCCTCCTGTAATGTCCTCACACAGCCCCCCCTGTAATGTCCCTATTAATGTCCCCACACACAGCCCCTCCTGTAATGTCCCCAGTAATGTCCCCCACAGACACGGGCCACGGATCTTTTGACCTAGCGACGCCCATCTGCTACGTTTGGTTTCCCTAACAGAATTGGCATACATCAGCGCGTCAGAGAGGAGGAGGGGTGACCCCTCCCCTCTCTATAGAAAATAATGCTGCACGGCTGTAATCAGGCAAAGACAGATGCTCTATCTTTTATGCGGCCACGGCTTGGAATGGTTAACACTCATTGTGCTCACCATACCGATACCGGGAGCCATAGTCTACGTTGATGGTCGTGTCAATGTAGCCCAAATCTGTATATACATGACAATTTCCATCCCTGCACGTACGTCATCGTATTTGTACCGTATAAAATACTGTGGGCTGGCAAATGATTGTTGGCGGATCATTGGCTGAATGCACCCCCACTGGTGCTGGATACTGCATTTCTATACAGCAGCATACGATGAACAAGCGTATGCTACCTGTATTTTAGACGTCCCCATAGACTTCTATGGGGCATATGCAACGGAAATACTGGAAAAAATAGGACCAATGATCAATAATTTTATATAGCTCACTTATGGTATGTTACGGTACAGTGAGCAATAGGGCCATGTAAATGGATGGCCGTATTGCCCATTGAAATGAATGGGGCCCGTATGCTTCCTGTACATACGGCCATTTTCATATGTTCATGTGAAGTAACATGCATGAATTTGTAGTGTATGCACAGCTATGCTCTTCTGTCTAAAAAGCACTTTGTTAGGTAAAGTATTGAGTCTCATTATGTGAATGTTTCCATTCGTTGACTTCAAACAGATCACAATGTTGAAGAATGGAAAAGTATATCTGAATATACTGGTATTTCTAATACTCACTACAAAGCTCTCCAGGCAGGAGACCAGCTGGCGCACGCATGGCTCCAGACAACTTTGATTGCGTTTGACTTTTTGAAAAGATGTGTCCCTCAAAATCTGGAAAGTAAAAGGGTTAAACATTCACTAAATTTTTTTTCCCCAATAAAAATTCCACCTCAATACACCTTATACAAATAAACTAACCCTGCACTACAATGACAGACGTCTTCAGCAGCTGTGGGATCTAAATTTAGGAAAGGACATGATGACATCCTCCCATAATATATGCCTCAGAATTTACACAAAAAAATTCAAGCAACATATTGCTAATACAGCTTGTTATGTCACTCACTGACAAGCAGTGAAATCTAGGCATCATTAGGTTTTGGGAGAATTTTTATTCAACTTGTTGATCTTTAGCAAAAGCTGTGAGATTGGGATGGAAATTTGGAGATGACATTTAAAGAAGAAGAAGACCTCCATTCAAGCAGAAAACGTCAACGGTTTTAATGCATCTATGTGTTAAAAGTTACAGGACCAAACCCTGCGGCTGCTCTATTTCCAGACATTTACTTACTTTAAGCAGCTTCATTTTCATGGCAGAGGTGATTGTTGTAGGAGTAACAAACTGAAAAGATGGAGCAGCATTATTAGGATACTGGACAGGGAACATGACAACCATCCGCACCCTGTGGTTTCCACAATGGACAGTTACGGAGCAACTCCGGTTCATTGCATCCATCTGTAAGGAAAACAGGAATTTATAAAAATACAATTAGCAAAATGTTAATGTTTTAACATTGCTATTATAAAAGTATTACAAAAACAGGCATTACGTCATACAAAAATATATTGCAAAGACTTATTGTCTGCTGGATGGGACGGTTACATTTAATACTGTGCTTTTGCTGCAGTTCAGCTGGTAGACAGGGAGTCCATGCATCATATTTGTGTAAGAATTCCTAACCTTTGCAGTGTGTGCAGTTGGTGGGATATGATCAACATCTGTTTACAGGGGCTACTTTAGTACACAACTACTACTGTATTACACAGCTGAATTTCTACAAGTAAATACACATCATGCACAGTTAGCCTAAAAGGGAGCTGACAAGAACTCACCTCAATGTTGACGTTGCGGATATGCACATTTATCAAGGAGAATTCCTGCTGTAGTGTCTGGGGGAGGCCAAGCTGTTCAGAATTTCCAAGCACTATGGGAGTGGAGGGAGATTCTTCATCAAACGCCACTGGTCCCAAAAACCAAATAAAATATTTAATATTGAGTAACCACACAGCTATAGGGGACGTTCATTTCCACTGCCAGTTGCATCTGAATGAACAATAGTTAGTTCCTTAGCATGACTTCTTGGACAGAACTGTGGTTGTTGTGAACATCCTGGCAAAAGCCTCAATCATTGAAGAGTTCTGAGCCCTAAATTCCCCCTCCTATGTTAAACATCTCTCAATGTATCTGTAAATGGGGGTTAAACCAAGTCAGAGATTGAAGCTATTTAGAAGTCCCTCTGTCATAAAAATGTATCCATTTCACATAGTTGGAAGTCTTGGTCCAGGTTAGCAAAAAATCTGGACATGTACCTGAGAAAAGGCTACATGCACATGCATAAAGAAAAGTATAATCGCCTGAATTTTATATTGATTAAATAAAGCAAAGAAGATTTTACTTAAGAAGGAGTGCTGGGCCATTCTTTCCTCTTTTCAGCTCGTTTAAAGAACCCATACACATTAACATGTAAAAATACTCAGGTCTGTAATTGTGGTTCAGGCTATCCCATAGAAGTCTGTAAGAACGTGAAAAATTAGGATGCCACAAAGGCGTCATCCAAGTGTGGTCCATATTGCAGATCAACTACCGCCGAATGTGCATGAGAATTCTTTTATTTAAAGATTTTTTACTTAAGGCCTTTTTAATTCCTATCATTGTGAGTATAAAAATTAAAGATTACTGTCTTCAATCAAAGCTGTGCTACACTATTGCTTTGTATTTCGTTCTATATACACGTTTCTGGATCAAGGTGGAACGAAAAAGAGCGGTCCCTCGGTTTCTAAGCCGGAAGGAAAAGAGACCAACACAGCTGCTCGCTGCGTCCCATGAGCGGACTAACAATCGCATCACAAGGAAGGATCTGCTTGAGAACGTGAGGGCTTTTATTAACCTCATTCCCACCTTACCAAAGGTACTGTTTTCACTGGCTATACCTTGACATTTACCTAGATAGTTATATGTCTGAATGATGTAGAGGCAGAGGAAAAACCTACGGATTTTTCTTTACTAGCAAGGAATATTGGACTGCCTTTCCTTTCTTTTCCTCTTTGCGCCATCATTCGCTGGACAATCACACTGAACCCCGGTTCCAATCACTGTTTAGACCATATTGCAGATCAGTAGCTGGGCAACACAATTATGTAATCCTTTAAAGATGACCTGTCACCAAGAAATTCAGCACTAAAGTAGCTCCTAGTGCTAAAACAAACACAGCAGTGTTACAATGCTATCATTATCGGAAACCTCTTTCTCTCAAAGCTGTCTGGTGTATTCATGAGTGGATGGTCCGAGTCACTGCCCCTTCTCCCAACCGCCCCGCTCACTCCACAGGCCGGCGGTGACTGTCCCTAAACCTGCCCACAATCCCACCCCCTCATGAATATATTGGACAGCTTTGAGAGCGGTCTGGCGTTTACATTGTACTCCGCCACAGTGTTAGATAGCATTATCAGAGGTTTCCGATTACGATATCATTCTGACACTGCAACATTTGTTTTAGCACTAGGAGCTGCTAACTTTAGTAAGAGGCTCCTAGTGCCAAATTTCTGGGTGACAGGTCCCCTTTAAGGGGTTTGGAGAAACTAGTGACAGCATTTGGCAACTTTCCAGACAACATCTTGATGATGCAGACTGTTTTTTTTTTTGCTGATATATAGCTCAGAAACGGAATATACACTATTGATATACAGACTGCACAAATGGTCTGCTTTTCACATTGTTTGGTCTTGGAAACAAGACTCAAGTATCAGCCATGTTTCCAGACTAATCAACCTCAGCCATCTAAACCAAACTCATTTGGAAGCTTAAAGTAGAGCTCCAGTTATTCTGGAGCCGTCTCATAACTCACTAAGATACAATGAGATTGTTTTACATGGTTATGGTCAGTCCGGGAACTCTCAACCAAATAGGATTTGTCCAAGTGTTACACTTCCTGACCTGTCTACGGGGTGTAAACTGATGATCTGTTTTACATGGTGTAGACACATGGGAATGCAGTGACCTCTCAGGGATAGGTCTTAGTAATTGCTTACCCTCATCTTCTGAGGGGACAGACAACTGTTCTTGAGGTTGCAGGGACTTTTCTTGTTCTGGCATCAAAGATCCATCCAGCAATTCATCAACTGGCTCCATGATATCATTAGCACACAGCTGGATATAAGAACAGGAACAGTAAAGTAAGGGGAAAACAATCCAATGTCTCCAACCCTAAAAAAAATTACTCGGTTAAGCCTGCTTTTACCCTATTAAGACCTTTATCTTACCCTTTGAAGCTGAGCATCCACCCTCCACATCCTCAATGTCTGGTCTCGTGACCAGGTCACTAACTGACAGTCTTTAAGTCCTAGAAGTGCGAACAGAATTACAAATCAAAGCAGATAACCAAAATTAATACAGTACTGTATGTATTACCATAAGTATACAATGATAAAAATGGACCATTTACCTCTAGAAATAAGAGTCACTGAGTACATATATTATAGTAAATATCCTCTGCTGATCTGGAGATATGAACTTTGTTAAAAGTCCTGAGCTGCACCTACTATTTTGCCGATGTGCTCACTTTTATTTATCCAGTTGTGGTGGTGGAGTCATTGAGGCTATTTTTTTCTCAAAAACTTTGAGTGACAAAGCTTTAGACTAGAGCAAAGTAATTAATCAAGGGGCGTCCAATGTAACAATGCAGTCATTTATTTACAATAATGACCTCACTGAAACCCAGTGGTCATTTCTTTTATTAAAATATCATTTTTATTGTAAATTTAAAAATTCTGTGTGGAGTCCGAATTTCCATTTGTCAATTAAAAATCATGCAGCCAAGTCGGAACGTGTCTAACATACCATTGGGGCATAGGTGGTTGACCATTTTTGTATGTATTTCCCACTCAAAATGCATGGTCTAAATTATTATGCACAGCAGAGTTTTCAACCTTAAGAACAAAAAAATGGTCATTTCTGACATTATTAGCATTAGCAGGTTATTACAAACTGAAATCAACCATTTTCAAGTCAAAAATGTATTCTAGGTGATGTACAAAAGAGCTTCTGAACACTGTAATCCATTGAATTTGTCAGTTTTTGGATGTTTTTTTGCTTCAATTGTTTTGCATGAGGACAGAATACCCTCCCAGAGCTGTTGCTTAGATGTGAACTGCCTACCGCCATCATAGACACTCCTTTTGATGATGCTCCAGAGGTTCTCAATGGGGTTGAGGTCAGGGGAGCATGGGGGCCACACCATAAGTTTGTCCCTTTTTATGCCCATAGCAGCCAGAGATGCAGATGTGTAAATTGCAGCATGAGACGATGCATTATCAGGCATGAAAATTATCTTACTGTGGAATGCACAGTTCTTCCTCTTGAACCATGGCAGGAAATGCTGTTTAAGAAACTCCACATACATTATGGAGATCATCTTTACCCCTTCAGGGAACCTAAAGGGGCCGACAATCTAACTCCCTATGATTCGAGCCCAAAACATTACTCCACCACCTCCTCCTTGTTGGGGCAGTAGGGGTGTCCATCAACCAGCCATCCTCCACTCCCTCCATCTGGACCATTGAGCGTTGCACGGCCCTCATTGGTTAACAAAACAGTTTTAAAGTCACTCTTCATGTATTGTTTGGCGCACTGGAGCGTTTCTGCTTGTGTGCAGTGGATAGAGGAGGTCGACAGTATGGCTTACGCACAGCTGCAAACCTCTGAAGGACCCTGCATCTTGTTGTTCGGGGGACGTTGGAGGCACCAACAGCTTCAAAAACCATGTCTGCTGCTATGACAAGGCATTTTTGCAGCTGCTCATTTAACCTGACATAATCGCCTGATAATTTTCCCTTATCAGCACACACACGTGTGTGCTGTGAATCAGCTACATACTTCTTGATGCGATGAACACGATGAAGTGTCTTGTCAAAGTTGATTGTAGTCATGCCTTGACGTAACACTCCACAATTTGTTGATTCTTAGCAGCTGACACATCGTTTTTCTTTCACATTGTGGCTGAAATGCAGGCTGCCTAAATTTTCGGCACTAGGAGCTGCTTACTGAAGTAAGAAGCTCCTAGTGCTTGATAAAACGCCGCAGTGATAGAATGATAGCGTTACCGGAAACATCCGGTAACACTTTCCGGTAACACTATCAAACACTGCGGCGGGGTACAATGTAATCATCGGGCCCCTTGCAAAGCTGTCCGACATATTCATGAGGGGGTGGTCCGAGGCGCTGCCTCTTCCCCGGACCGGCCCGCACGCTCCATAGGCCGGCAGTGACTTTGTACCCCGCCGCAGTGTTTGATAGCGTTACCGGAGGTTTCCGGTAACGCAATCAATCTAACACTGCGGCGTTTGAACAAGCACTTGGAGCTGCTTACTTTAGTGCCGATAAATTGGGTCTTTAATAATGTGGGACAGACTTCTTAACTAGTCTTGTCTAATTTGCCTATTCGCACAGGTGTCTGCAATTGCTTTCAGTGATATAAAGAGCCCTGACACACATCACCATCAATGAGTTAAACTGACAAAAGAATTGTTACCTTCTCACTCCTAAACATTTTTTCATAATAATTTGGAACACAGTGTGTACAGACTCAGATTGCCATCTAATGGTAAAGCAGTCCAGAGTAATCAGAGTCTGTATAGTGCACCAGTGTATATTGTATAAATACTCTATATAAAATGGTCAACCATCTATGCCCCAATGGTCTGTTAGACATTCCAACTTGGCTGCATGATTTTTAATTGACAAAATGGAAATAATGACTCCATGCAGAAAACGAGATTTTTTGGCAATAAAAGTGATGTTTTAATAATAGGTCATTATAGGCCTTTGTTGTGAATAATTTGCAAGGCATAGATAATCCACTTAACTGTATCTATTGCAGTCATTTATCACATTCCTTTTTATTCCGATTCGGGGGTGGTTATTATTTACCATGAACACCAGAACAATCATATACCATATATACCAGGTATGTGCTGAAAAACCCTAACTCGGCTTATACTCAAGTCTATAAAAAATTAAAATTAACATTGTACTCACCTTTCCGACGACCCCCATAGGTCCTCTTGTGCTTCCGAAGCTCCAATGCCTCCTCGGGTTCTTACGCTCCTCTTCAGATCCCCTCGTGATGCCAGAGGCTCACAAACAATGATGTCGGCAAGCAAGTGACGTCATTGTGTGTGCTGGACGAGAGTGAATACCCATACAGGAGCCGAAAAAGACCAAAGAACTCGAAGAGGATCGAAGCAAGAAGATGACCTACGTGGGGCGTCAGAAAGGGGAGTGCAGTGTTAACTTTTCTTTTTACAACAGGGGGACTTGCGGCATATAGATTACAGGGGCGGGCAGGCTATATACTGGGGGGCTGTGACCAATGCATTTCCCACCCTCGGCTTATACGAGTCAATAGGTTTTTCTAGTTTTTTGTGTTAAAATTAGGTACCTCGGCTTATACTTGGTTCGGCTTATACTTTAGTATATACAGTAAATAAAGAAATCAACCTTCTTTCTGCTTTCTCCACTGGAACTCCAGCACGACATCATCATGTCCCACAAAGATGTGCACTGGGGAATGAAGATCATAGACGTTCCATAGCAGAAGACTGTTCTCTCTGCGCAGCTGGGGCACCATGACAGTGACCAGGCCATTGCTGAAAGGCTGAGATGTAAAAATAAATGAACAGATTGCAGGACGGCTGCTTGTCAGTTGCCCACACAGATCCATGAGAAAATCTAGGATACAGTCATCAGTCAGTCATATATTTCTGGAATATGCAGAAAGATTATAAATTGAGCCAAGGTACAGGACTCCAAGTCTATGGACAAAGAAGAAACTGTACATAAAAGCCACAACACAGTTCACCGATTAGAACCTTTGGATTATGCTTCATCTTCTTATTATAATTATCTTTAAAGCCTAATTGTAAAGTTATAATGATTTTACCAAATGAGTACAGGCAGTCCCCTACTTAAGAACAACCGACTTACAGAGGACCCCTAGCTACAAACGGACCTTTGGTAGTTGGTAATTTACTGTACATTACCCCTAGGCTACAATAAACAGCTGTAGGAGTTATAAGAGGTGTCTGCAATTAAGCTTGTTATTCCTGGTTCTTATGACAACCCAACATTTTTAAAATCCAATTGTCCCAGAGACCAAAATAAATTTGTGTGGAGTTACTATTATAAAATAAACCGTTTCGACTTACATATCAATTCAACTTTAAGAACAAACCTACAGAACTCATCTTGTACGTAACCCGGGGACTGCCTGTATATGGGATTCCATGGGATTTTTAAAAACAAACAGAACAATGCCTACTTTGTGCTGCTCATCCTTGTCTTTCCAAAGTTATGGCATTTTCTGTTCTGAAAGTGTTTTACAAATCTTTCTCACCAGAGGTAAAGTGGGCGGAGACTAATATCTGTCAGTCTACCCCCTTAGGTGCCCACTTTCAAAGTAATTTAGCATTAAATAAAAAAAATCAGTTACATGAAGTCTATAGCCTGTTCTGTGTGAGCACTAAGGGTTAATTGGGAGAGAGGAGCAGCATGAGCTGCGGAAAAAGAAAGTTCTGTAAAATCACAGACTGCAGTGAAGGGATTGATAGGGAACAGGGAGAGAGAGCTCTTTCACATGACCACCTCCTCTGTGAGCAGGGAGCAGCAGCTCCTTCCTTCCCACCAAACTTACTGATAAACTATAAACAAACTACAGACTCACAGGGCTGTTCAGCACAGGCAGAAAGCAGCTCCTGCAGCAATGTTGTAATCTGAGTACTATAGCAAGGAAACTGCTGCATATAGGTAACAAAGATAATAGGAAAAGTGGTTTTAAATCCCAAGAGTTATTGATTATTGGAAAAAAAATACCTTTACAGTTACTCTTTAATGCACCATTTATGTAACATAGATTTTATATTTATTCCTCTTTAGGCCACTTTCACAAGACCTGACAAGCATAAATGGCCAACAAAACATTTATAAGTGCAAAAAGGTATAATCATGCAATATTCTTACCGTGTAACGTGCTTTCCAAACAGGCACTTGACAAGCTAAGACATTGAGACACTTTCGTGGCTGCCGAGAATCCCAGAACTACAAGAGAAAAGATCATAAGATCATCAGTGGTTTAGATGACCAATAATCTTCTTACTTGGTAATACATTTGCAAGATGCACCCCATGTATGTATCTGATCACATGAAACCACAGCATGCCTCCATGGACTCCATTCCCTCCCATACGATTTCATGTGATCAGATACATAGAAGGTGTACACGTTGCAAATTTAACAGGACCTTAGATGACACCACCCTGGTCATAGTAACAGAGCTCCCGTACCATTTCTTAGCAGTGAGACCGGTCAATCAGGAACAAGAAAGCAGGGCAATTCAAGTAAAATTTACTAAGCAGGACTCACATCAAGTGAGTTGCACAGAAGTTTACAAACTTAAAAAAGCCCTGTTGCCTGGTGATGAAACCTTGTTTTCTCCAGACAAAGAAAGTGCCCCCTCATCTTTTGATTTGATTTAATCTGGAACAGCTTTCTACCATAATTTTTGTATGGACCATTCATAGATTTAAATAAATTAATCATAGTCGTCTCTTTTCCAGACTAAATAAATCTAGTTGTTTTAATCTTTCCACATAACCGAGACCCTCCATACCCCTTATTATTTTTGTGGGTCTTCGTTGAACCCTCTACAGCTCCAGTGCATCCTTTTTATGGGCCGGTGCCCAGAACTGGACAGCATATTCCAGATGAGGCCGAACCAATGCCTTGTACAGTGGTAATATTAAATCCATATCCCAAGAGTACAAACCATTTTTTATACATGACAAGATCCTACTGGCTATAGAGGCAGCTGATTGACATTGCATGATGTTATTTCATTTATGATCTACTAGTACCCCCAGGTCCTTCTCACCAATGGACTCTCCTAGATTTACTCCCTCAAGGACATATGTTGCCTCTGGATTATTAGCCCCCAGGTGCATAACCTTACATTTAACCACATGGAATCTAATTTGCCAAGTGGATGACCAAACACTCAGTTTGTGCAAGTCACCCTGCAGCCTATGAACATCCTCCATAGACTGTATTACACTACACAGCTTGGTGTCATCTGCAAAAATAGACACAGTGCTATTAATTCATACCTCTATATCATTAATAAATATATTAAATAGTAGTGGGCCAAGCACAGAACCCTGGGGTACACCACTTATAACTGGTGACCATTCCGAGAAGGAATCATTGACCACAAATCTCTGGATATGATCCTTCAGCCAGTTTTCAATCCAACTGCAAATGATTTCTGCCAAACCAATAGACCTTATTTTACCCATCAGGCGTCTATGAGGAACAGTGTCAAAAGCCTTTGCAAAATCCAAGAACACAATATCCACAGCTGCTCCTCCATCCAGGCATCTGCTCACCTCTTCATAGAAGCAGATCAGGTTAGTCTGGCTACTTCTATACTTAGTAAATCCCATGCTGGCTGTCACTTATTATACCATGTGATGTCACATACTCCAGTATGTAGTCTTTTACTAACCCTTCTGATATTTTCCCCACATTGGAAGTTAAGCTTACAGGCCTGTAATTGCCTGGCGAAGTTCTAGAGCGTTTTTAAAACATTGGCACAACAATCGCCTTACGCCAGTCACTTGGCATCGTACCAGACATTAGGGAATCCCTGAAGATTTTAGCCTAGATTGGATCATGTTTACATTCAGCCAGCCTAGTATGATGTAAACTTTTTATTAACACATTGTAAATGCAATTCAAATGTGAAAATAGCTTTTGGAACACATTTTGTCTCAGAAGCTACACCAACAGTAAGGGCTCATTCAGCAGTGTGCCTTTTGTGTTTCTTTAGTAATGCAGCTGTGTGATACAGTCCGTATTGTATCCGCATCCGTTTTTTTCATCCGTCTGTTATTCATTCTTATTGTGGACATGACAAAAACTGATTACATATGGTTTTAAAAATGGATGTGGATATAATCCACACTGTATACGCATACCAAACGTCTACATATTTTGCATTTTCTTATATATTTTCTACCCTACCCAGCTGGTTGCCTAGCAACATTGGAGAAAAACAGACCACATAAGGATGTCATCCATGTGCCATCCATTTTTTTGGCGGATCCATCAACTTCTATGGTGGTCTGTGGTCCGCAAGTGAGAAAAAACGTAGTCCATGCTGCAAATTTTTTTTCTCACACAGTTTAAAAAAAACTTTCATATGAAAACAGATAGCATATAAATGTCAAAAACGCCCATCTGTATGAGCCCTTACGCTAAGCACAAGTGGCACATAGAGGTAAATGATTTTTATACGCATTGTATTCATTGTATAGTATGTATTCAGTGTTTTTCCTATATACTCTGTTGTACATCTTTCTAGTTTTTTTCTCACAAACTGTATTGTGCTCCTTTTCTCCTGAATCACAAAATGATGACCCATATTCAAGTATTGCATGGGAGTGGATATTGATCCAGGAACATTACCTTAACAGAGTTGTCTTGGCTTGAAGTTGCTAGGACATATTCATTGTCTGGATGCCAGTCTAGTCCATGAATCTTATACAAGTGGGCAGCGATGTACTCCACTGCAGTGCTCGGTTTCTGGAACGATAGGGCAAGATGCATTTAGTTAGGAACGGATGCATTTCTTTAGCCACAAAAACGTATTATTAATACAGAGATCAATGATAAAATGCAAGCCTAGAATCTGAGCCAGACCCTTCCCGGCACCCATCGAGTCTATAAAGATAACTAACCCTCCGATCCCAAATCCTCACGTCCCCGTCGTGACTTGTGGCAAGACAATTTGTATTCTTTTTGTTCCACTTCACCTGTGAGGCACCAGCTGTAAAAGGCAAGCAAATCATTAGTTTTGTTACAGAATACAGTTGCTTCAAGTAGAATTTGCATAGTAATACCTTGTATACCATAGTACAATGGATTGTAAACATAACCATCAAGTGGTGAATAATGAAAATGTAGGCTTTCAGATTTACTATAAGGTTTTTAAAGACATTTTAATGTAGTCCCTCCATATTCAAAGGTCTGTATGCAGCAGGAATTGTAAATGGAAAGATTATCATTACAGGCGGTCCCCTACTTAAGGACACCCGACTTACAGACAACCCATAGTTACAGACGGACACCTCTGCCCCATGTGACCTCTGGTAAAGCTCTCTGGATGCTTTACTATAGTCCCAGACTGCAATGATCAGCTGTAAGGTGTCTGTAATGAAGCTTTATTGATAATTCTTGGTCCAATTACACCAAAAATTTTGAAACTCCAATTGTCACTGGGGCAAAAGAAAAAAAATTGTCTAGAACTTCCATTATAAAATATACAGTTTCGACTTACATACAAATTCAACTTAAGAACAAACCTCCAGACCCTATCTTGTATGTAACCCGGGGACTGCCTGTACTAGGAATCAAATATGTTGAAGTCTCTGTGTGTGTTACGTTCAAAACACATGGACATCAAATATTTGGATTACTTTCTTAAGATTTTTTATAGCTCTTTGAACCTTCTGGGTGCGTTCACACATCCAGTTTTTCATATGAAGTTTCCAGTGTCTAAACTAGGAGTGGAGTGAAAAAAAAGAGGAGTAGCACCCCTTGTCACACATCATGATCTACCCCTGCTTTTGGGGTAGATTTGGGGTAGCAGGATTTGAACCCTCAAGTAATCACATCATTGTGTATGGCTTTTTATGGACCAACCCAAAATAAAAGGCTCCTTTATGCCTCATTTATGTACCTCTAAATATCCATTTTGGGTGTAAAGTGTTAAAGGCTGTGGCTGCCCAACTGTAATGTCAACCTGATCCTTTATGCCTTGTTATTCATGGCCAGACATGGATCACTGCATTTTCTTCAATCCTCAGCTTACTTAAATTTTGTGCATGTGCTCGAACCTAGCGGTGTCTGGAAAAGGCTAACACTCAGCAGCTGATGGGTTGTATTTATCACATGTTAGCAAATCACTGGTGTATACCCACCTACAGCGGATAGGGAGACTGCTGGTTTTCTTGTGTCTCTGAAGGAAGAAAAAAAAACAAAGGAATAAACTGTGCTTAAAGTTCTGTGTGTTTTCTTTCCCCTTAAAGGGAACCTGCCAGCAGACACTGACCAACCAGTATGATGTCAAAAAGGTTAACAGCTTCCTGTTTATATTTCGTTCATGGTCCAGCATGGTGGCCCCATCTGGAAAATCTAGTTTGAAGTGAGATATAACATGGTTGTATAAAGTCAAGGAGGTAGAGAGTTCAGCAGTGAAGTCACATTCCCCTTGCCCAAGACTCTCCCCATCATTTTAATTGAATGCCCCTGTCCGGAGACATAGCTTACAGTCTGGCACGTCAATCTATGGCAATCACCGAAAAGAAGGTTTCTGAGGCAGTGAGAGCTCGACATTACAACACTTTCCACCTCTGTGACAACCAATTTACAGGTCACTTCAAATATGATTTTACTGGTGTTAATGGGCTTCACAACTACTGGTAGAGGCTTATAAGGTTTATTTATGTTGACGGGTTCTATTTCATATAAACTGACCCTTTTACTCCCATTACACAGTTTAAAACTACTTAAAATGCCGAGTAACTTATTGTATCTTTTCACAACCATCAAATCTTTCTTTTACACAATTCATGATAAATGATTCTTTTAGTACAAATTTGCACTGAAGCAGTAAATAGGAAAAGTATAATTTTAAGAGTTTTTTAATGATCATGTCCGTCTTCCAACCTCTGTGAACCAGTGCATATGATAGAAAGGTTCTAAAAGATGCTTACTTGACATCCCAGATGTAAATATAGGTGTCGATAGAGCTGGTGACCAGAATATCTGGGTCATAGATTGACCAGTCCAGGTCACTGCAGAGGACAAAGAAAAACTACTTTCAGTAAGTGAGTCTTGTTACCCAATTATGAATTAAAAATAAATAAATTAACTGACCTGATGACTCGCGTGTGTCCCTGCAAAGAGGTGGCAATGTCTCCACAATTGTCTCTCCACTGATAGAGGTCTACTCGCTGGTTACTCTGGAACACAGAAGGAAGACTACAGAGATAGGATCACCCTGACATCAGAATAGATAGGAGAAAAGTATCCGTTTCACACCTCTGACACTCCTTAAGGGGCATTCCAGGAATAAGCATAAATCATATTTAAATACCGTATATAATCAAGTAATAGCTGACCCGAGTATAAGCCGGGACCCTTAATTTTACCACCAAAAACTGGGAAAACTTATTGACTCGAGTATGAGCCATGGGTGGGAAAGCATTAGTCACAGCGTACCAGTATATAGCCAGCCCCCATGTAGTATACAGCCAGCCAACAGCCAGTAGCATATAGCCAGCCAACACCCAGTAGCATATAGCCAGCCAACACCCAGTAGCATATAGCCAGCCAGCCCCCAGTAGTATACAGCCACGGCTCCTCTTCTTTCTTCTCCTTGTTGTATTAGCCAGCAGAGATGCGCCCATGTGATCTGCCGGCTAATACAGCAAGGTGAAGAAAGAAGACTTGTGTATAAGCAGAGGTGAGGTTTTTCAGCACATTTTTTGTGCTGAAAAACTTGACTTATACATGAGTATATACGGTAGTTCATTAAAATATAAGCCATTATGTAATTAAGAATTAAAATGCTATTGGCGTTTAATAAGCCCTTTGACTTTGTCTCTGTGGAGCGGACACAGGACAGAAGATGGCCGCTGGTCACATGTCTTGCACCTGCACTGGGCCAGGTCATGTGATCGCTCTATACTTGGCTGAAGTTGGTGGGTTGCAGTTGATCCAGTATGACCAGTGCTGTGGTGAGATGTAATCTCAGTGTGGTTATGTGCAGGATAGCAGTAAGAGTTATACATCATTACTATGGTAAAGGCAGGACAGTCTGTTATATAATCACTAGGAGAAGAAAGAGAGGGAGGAGCCGTTAGTGAGACTAAGAGATCATGGACCTTGTAGCTTAGATGACGGCCAATTAAGAGAGAACTCCGCCAACTTGAGAAAAACCATGATTTTATGAAATCATAAAAGAAAACTATTTAAGCTCTGTATCGTGTGATTAATGACATTGAATTTAGTTTTGTATTTTATAGCATTTATGGTGATTCTGTATCAGGAGTTCTATTCCTGAATACCCCTTTGACCAACCTATCTGCATACATACATTAATATCTGTTAAGTAGATGTCCTAAAAGTGTGTGCATTTTTATGACTCTGGCAGACCCGGGTAGGACGATTGACTGATGGACCACATTGGACACGTATCAAAGTTTACACGAATTCCAAGATCTCCTTTCATAAGCTGTAAGTGCTTCTATTTTGCTAGTCCCCTGGACCCCAGTTTCGTGTTTCCCATCCCCCCCCCCCTATGTGTCTTCCCTCCCCCCTCTTCTTCTATATACCTACTGATTCTGTACTTCATTGACATACTGCTGACAGTCACATAGTTTTTGGTGTATTTTGTTCTATGCTCCATGCGGTATGTAATTTATGCCTTTACCTATATGCTTCCTAGGATGACAACTGTTGCCGCCTGGACATGCTCATTTGCATTTCTTTCTTGATGTACATACTTGATCTGTGTGATCAGTCCAGATTGCGCTTTTCTACTGTAATTTCTTTTCCGGTGCCCCCCCCCCCCTTCCCTCCCAATAAACGTTAATTATACAGAACAAGTGTTGTGCATATATAAGAAATACAAAAATGTGTATTTCTGCAAAGTTGAATAAAAAGCACTGTGGGAGATGTTTTAATCTGTCTACCATAGAATACGGGAGTAATTTGTACTCGAAATTCCATGCGCTACATTGATTGAAGGTTTTAGACCATTTTTAGGCAGTTTTAAAACTAGTCTGAAAAAGGGGCGATTCTTAAGTAAAAGGGGACGTGACCTTGTAGGAAATAGCCCGTGAGCCAAAAAATTTAGTCTGAACACCAAGAACTCAATATTGTGGCGCTAAACCAAGTACATGTGGGTGCAAAGTACGACTCACCAGTCTTAGCCTGCATTCACATACACTGTACATTGTGCACACGTCGGCACACAGGAGAGAAGGAGGGGGTGAGCGCTGCTCGCCGCGCCCCTCTACATAGAGATATATGGCGCACAGAGCCGTAATACGGTAAAAGATAGGACCTGTCCTATCTTTTCCTGCGTACAAAACTGTACAGTGCCACACGTGTGCGGCACCATGCCGCGCCGTGCGGTCATTGACGGGCCTATGGGCGCCGTATATACATTCCCCAACAGCCGTGTGAATGTAGCCTGATACTGCATCAGATGAATTATCCAGAATCAGACACAATGGGGGAGATTTATCAATCTGTCTATACCAGAATCCTGGAGTATTTTCTACCTGAAATGCTGTATGCCGTATTATTAGGGTTTCCAGCCATTTTTGTGCAGTTTCTGATATGAGCGCAACGTTCACATGGGTGCATGATATTAAGTCTGTGTGTCAAAAAATTCATATGTAAACTAGCCCAGTTGTAAGCTACCCCAGATACATCCTCCAGTGTGATTATCTGGTGCAGACTGTGGAGTCAAGCTTGCGTTGGTCTTTTCCACTAACACTTTTATTAAACATCCCTTAGTGCTTACTCTGGGCAGCAAAGAACCTGGTTCTACACTCACTGCTCCATGTCCCACGGACCTCCATCGGACCCCCTCGTTTTCGTGATCTGTGGGGGTCTCAACACTGAGTCCCTGACTGATCAGCCAGTTAAGCCCTATCCGTGGGATAAGGCCTAACCTTACTTCATGGGAAAACCCCTTTAAAGCTATAATAGTGAACATGGGGATACTGGGATATCTATATTAGGAAGTCTTCCATATGTACAACAAGCACAATTGCCACTGGTATGTGTGCTCCCTAAAACAGGATCTGTTCTTCCTTTATCTTGTCTAATGGCTTTTTTTAGGAGAAAAATATCGTTCTTAAAATTATGTAATGATGCTCAGGAGCTCCTATATACACACGAAGCCTCTTCTGGCTCCGTCTGAGCCAGACTCGAGTCCATACGGCATACAGCGGGATACTTTGCCTTCTTCTGTATAAGTATACTTCACACATCTTCCAACATATACAAACAATGGAAGGTTAAGGCAATATGTCAACATAACATTAGGTTGTGATAAAACCCTGCTAGTTATTAAAGATGGCGCACATCCCATATGGTAGCTGTCCGATAGCTGCTAATGGTTTGCCGTTATATACGTAGAGATACTAATGTGTGCTTTACCTAGATCAAGAAAATGAATCATTCCCCTCTCACCTGAAACCTCAGGCATCCATGAAGCTTTTACAAGTTAGTACACGTAGCCTTTATCCATAACAGTGTAAATGAGAACGGAAAGGAAACTTACAGATGCAGCAAAAAAGTGAGCATAGCTGTCATGGGGATTCCACTGACTGTGCCGATGTCCCATTTCCTTTGCCGTGCTATTTTTCTGGGGCTTCATTGGGGGTCTCTAGGCTTACGATGTACAGGAAACGGCGACTGTTTCAAACAAAAATGATCATACAAAGTTATAAGACCACATTTATGAAACAGAAGAATATGAAGAAATCACTCAATGGGTGCTGAAACTGCTGGTATTATATGACTTTATTGGTTATATTATGGCAAAGGTATGTTCTTACCATAGTTGCTTTGGAGTCGAAAAAAAGGATACTTATTTGCACACAAAAAAATAGGTTTCTGTAGCAGCCATATGTGATGCGTTATATCCAGATAGATTTTCTACAGGTTTGGAAGATGATGCATATATAGATTCCTTACTGATAAAGTTACTAGTACAGGTTTGTAGGCAGTCACCACAGAGCAGGGTCTGTCCATCCCTCATAAACAAGCACAGAGATGGAATGGAAGAGCCAGTGATGTTCTTGCAGCATTGTCAGCACTGGCATCTTCATTCTGCTGTACAGAAAATTATAACAAGTCTCCCTGCTTCTCACTTCTTGTCTCTGTCAACCCCCGACCAAGTCTGCACTTACAAATACCCAAGTGCAGACCAGATACCTCCACAGAGATCAAGCAAAATACTGTTATAGTCTAAATAAACCCCAGAAATGTAAATAATAAGGACTCAAGAGGTATCAACATTTTCCAGAAAAGAATAACTCCTCTTACCTGGTCACATCACGTTTTATGTATACGGTCAGCATATGCGTCGGGAAAGCTCCATGAGTACGTGTGCATATACATTGACATATAGTGGAATACTGAGCTAATTGTATGTGCTCAAAACGGTTTGGTTTGTTTTTCCATCTGGATGCCCCTGCTGAGCGACGTTGCATTCAGCAGAGACAATAGAAGGCTATGTTTGGAGAGTGACATTACTGTGGAAACCCCCCCTACATCGGCAGCAAAATGATGTGAACTCAACCTTACAAATTTTTAGGAGTATTTATAGCCAAGGAGGATTATGAAATTTTATTATATACAAAAACCCGTATATACTCGAGTATAAGCCGACCCAGTATAAGACGAGGACCCTAATTTTACCACAAAAACCTGGGAAAACGTATTGACTTGAGTATAAGCCGAGGGTGGGAATGCTCGTTGTCACAGCCTCCCCATTATATAGTCTGCTGGACCCTGCCCCATAGTATACAAGCCAGCACCTCCCCCCAGTATATAGCCTGCAGCCCATATCCCCCAGTATATAGCCAGCCTCCTGCCCCAGTATATAGCCTGTAGCCATATCTCCAGTATATAACAGCATGCCCTCCAGTATATAGTCTGCCAGCCCATATCCCCCAGTATAGAGCCAGCCCGCCCCGATATAGCCAGCGCGGGGGAAGCCGGAAAGGTGAGTTTTGATATATATTTTACTCGAGTATAAGCCGAGTTTGGGTTTCAGCACATTTTGTGTGTGAAAAACTAGGCTTTACTCGAGTATAAATGTAAATAGCTCCTAAGCTTATATGGTGTTAATAAACAGCTAATTATTACTCAGTGTGTTCATTACAGACCAGAGCAGGCTCTGGCGGAGGCCGCTGACCTCTCCCAGAGCAGATAATATCAGCCCCCTGTCACAGTTAAGAATCATCCTTTCAGTGTGACAGCACTGCAATGGCTCACTGTGCACGTGCAACAGTGTCATGGAGGTGGAGAGCTTCTCATGCCAAGCTCCGGGCGTTATGTAAGTCATTGTGTGATAGATACATGAATGGCTATGCTGTGGTCACACGACTTTACATGGAGCTGCAGCAGTGAAGAGACATGAAGAGGCCCCAGCTCGGCCATGGCAGAGGGGAAAAGTCCATGGAATATATCCACAAGGGCTTTTATGAAGAGGGTAAACATATCTGTGCAGGAATTATAGACGCTGGAAGTATTTAAGAATCTCTGCTGGTTGCGTGTTATTTTTAATATAACATTGGTAATATTTTAGTCCAGGCTGCAAGGATTAGTAAATGTCCTGCAATACATTACAGACTTACTGCATCCAAAGACAAGTAAAATTCTTGTGCATAAATATCAATAGTAGATTCTGTCTATCACAGTTTTGATTCACCAGTATTCATTCCATTGTCTGCAGTTACTATTGAGGAGCTGCTACCTTTATTGAGACTTTCAACTGTGTAATGGAAAATAAATAATACAATGCTGGCAACTAGAAGCCTAAACAAAACTCACCCAGAAAGCACCGCAAACTGCCCCTGACAATCCACTGACATCGCAGTTGCCTAGAAAGAACCATGGAGAAAGTTAATCTTCTTCATAATTAGAAGGGTTTTTCTACCAATAACACAGGCCACTCTGTTTCAAACTACAGCACATATTATGACCACAAGAATAAGGGTCCCAAGTAGCCTTATAGATTACAATTAATAGTCCCATAGAGCGAATGGCGTGGTAGTACACATATCAACTACAGTTCACTGATTTACCCTGAGGACGCCAGTCTATGGCGAACATGTCGCGGGGCGGTGATTGCGAGGACTTTTTTTTTAAGACAATTGTGTGTTAAGTAGTGGGAAGCCTATGGTCCAAATGTGTGGACTGCAGCGACATAGTTTAGGATCTGACTTAGAACTTACACAGTCAGCTGAACACTTTAGGAGACGTGTGCTAGATCCCTAGACCTATATCCGTAACCAATAGGGATAATAATATGTAGTAGGATTGATAGTTAGCTATGCTAGCAAGTAACTAATGTGTTATATGTGAAACTCTGAACCCACCTCCAACAGTTGAGCATGTGTGACTGTGAGCCATGGAGGCGTTGAGCAATATGTACCACCAACAGCGTGACGTGCTAATTATAGAGAGGACAAGTCATAAGTCTCAACAGTGGTCCCTTTGTGGACACCATTGAACTTTGGGACAATCTTGGAGGTCCAAACCTAGCCCGGCAGTGCCCACAATTAGAGCCCTTGGGACCCCAATACTTAGAGGTCCATATTAGCCAGCTGTACCCACAACCAGAGTCGGAGAGGCCGTCTCTCCTCCCTGAGAGGCAAAGGTGGTCACTAACACACATTCTATCGGTACATACAGCACATACGTCCTCCCCATAAAGTGTCATAATACCTATCATTACTAACCCACTACCACCACAAAAACTTTTAGATGTGTCGGTTTAGCACATATACCCCAGAAAAGTGATAGATACAGACTTTATTCTGTTTTTTTAAAAAAATTAATACAATAAACGTTAATTTTATTATTTTTTTCTATTTCTTCAATTTGGTCTAAAGACCTTTGCTTGCAGAAATGCAAATTGAGTAAATATATTGTAGTCACACATATGCACCATCAAATCTTATACCTGGCACTTAGGAATGGCACATCAAAACAGTTGGTGCTTTTTCCCAATTACATGTGTTTAAGCGGAAGCGCACATGCGATTGGCACAAGCCCCTTCTGGTTGTGTTTCATTTGTGTTTCAAAATGCAAGTGAAATACAACATGTGAAAGTGACTTCAGGCTACTATGCAGTGGGGAGTCCGACACCTGCTATCATATATACACATATATGTAAGAGAACATGCTAAAAGGATCTTTTTTTACACACTGGAGGAATACAGATCAGGATTCATATAAATCAAGGACACAGGGTGAATTAACCATGTGCCAGCAAATGATGGAAAGCACACCCTTCCTGCCTCAGCGGTTATTTGGATGGTTTGGATCTCTCAATGTATCCGGCGGGAGGTTGTGCTCCCGGGCAGTTTTGTGTAAAAACAGTGACAAACGTTAATAGTGTCGGGCAGTTTTATGTATCTGATGATGTGCCTTGGACATTGGTAAACATTAATGTTTGTTTGTTTTTTTTACTGAAGCCATGCAAAGATGATATTTAGGTCGGTTTAGGACCATATGGACCAGTTGTTGGTTTAGGGTATAAAATCCACTTGACAGGTCTTATTTAATGGTCCTCTGAAATCACTGCACGTTTACAATCATCTGTAATACTTCAGTTACTATCATTTGGTGACAGAAACAAAACACAGGTGTGAACTGGGCATAAAGTTTGTTAAAATGTCAGAGACTAAATGTTCCTCAGGTCCTGCTGGCTGCCATTATAAATGCTCGCCCTCTATTAGAGACATTGAATACCACATTGGACTGTGACAGCACTGCCTATTGCTGAACAGTCATGTGTCATTCTGAATTTACACTTTTACAGATCTCCCATAAGTAGCATAGTATTAGCCAAATCTCATTGACATGCTGGGACTTCCACTTCTGCAGCGATTCTCTGTATTTGCACTCCCCGTCTAGCAGGATCATTGGCCTAGGCATCGTACTACACATGCGCAGTTACACTTTATGTTATTCCTGCACTTGTCAATAACGAACACTCCTAACTACCGAGCAATGTCCTCGGGTGAGGCTCAGAGAGGAGCTTATGCATTCCTCACCCTCCACTGACCTGCGAGTCTCGGAATTCCACCACCACGTTCTCGCTGCTCCAGTGAGCCGCCATCTTCCCGTTCCCAGCGGCCACCAGCAGCAACAACAACAACAAACGTCTTGCGTCACTCCGTTGCGGTCACCTAGCAGCCACGGCACGCGGCGCAGGGTGTGATGGGAAATGTAGTTTCCGACCTCTGACTCTGCTAGCCAGTGCTACTGCTAGAAGTCAGGAGAGAGCGAGAAGTTGGTGAGATTTCTGACAGGAATTGAGTTATGAGAAGTAAGTCCTCCCCATGAAGTCCGTTTTGTAGTCTGTTCAGAACTCAGCAGGCACGATGGATTGGGGAACAGTGGAGGCAGAGCTAGCGAATGAGTAGAGGCTAAACCCCCTATCTATAACACTGCTAGAGAGCAGAAGAAGAGAAGGCAGCAGCACATCGGGGGCTTTAATCACCTTCCCCTTCCTCCTACTGCTGTCGGGTCCTAGAAGAGGGGGAGCGTTCACAGCACAAACTACTTATCAAATGCACTTCCCTTTCTGTCCTATGTTACTCTCCTCGCAGGTGTCCTGTGTATGGATATGTATACTGTAAATAAATGATGTGTTTATGTATGTGTATATAGATATATAGGTTTGTATATATGTTTAAACTAGAAGTTTGAGTGGAAGTGTGTGTTTATGCATGGTTTATGCAAATGTCAATACTCCAAATACCAAATGTAACAAGAGGATTAAAACTTAACTTTTACTTATTACATTTAAAAAATAATTCTAATAAAATACAACTAATGCTGGCAGTATATTAATAAAACAATAAAAAACGCTCCTGAACCATTTTCTTTTGGGCTTTCTTTGTTTTTTTTCACTCCTTTCACTATGCACTCCTAATGATGCCTCCCTTTTATTCTTTGTGTTGGTGTGATTTTAAATAGGTTTTATATGGATTTAATAGGTTTCAAAAAATTAAAACCTTTTGTAAGAAAAAGTAATTTTCATTTTTCCATATTCTGACACTAATTACTTTTTCATACATTGGCACACGGAAATGAGTAAGATGTCATTTTTGTGATGACATTGTCATTGCCACCATTTTAGGGACTGTACGACTTTTTGGTCACTTTTTTTTAAGTGTTGCAAATGACAAAGAAGTAGTGTTTGTACGACCCTTTGATCATTTTTTATTAATTCTGTTTAAGTGTTTCAGACATTTGGACACTATTTTCTGTTACAGGGCTCACTGCCAGGAATAACTGTTTTTATTTGTAAATAGATCAGGACTTGGCGCATGTCTATGATTTTTATTGTTTATTTTTATATCAGTTGTAGGAAAAGGGAGTGTTTGAACTTTTAGAGAGAAGCACGGGGGCTCCCATGATCTGCGGTATGGATCGTGTGCCCATGACAGTACCCCCCCCCCCCCTCCCCCTTCGGCCTCCCCGTCTTCTTCTTGGACCCAAGAAACCGATCCAAATGTTCTCTTTGGGCTCCCAGGATATCTCCTCAGGCCTGAACCCCTTTCAGTCTACAAGAAAGAACCGCTTATCCCACATAATCTTCATGTCCAGAACCTCCTTAACCTCATAGACATGTGGGGTAACGGTCTCCGGAGCAGGAGGAGGGGATTGATGGGAGAAGCGGTTCAGGACGACTGGCTTCAGGAGGGAAACATGGAAGGAGTTCGGGATGCGCATAGATGGAGGAAGGCGGAGCCAAACTCTCACCAGGAGAGAAGACAGGAGGAGTCTCTTATCAGCCTGGGTCTTGGTACGGACTGTAGCTCATAGAAGGGACTGGCGGAAGAGGAGGGCGATGTATCCCTCCATAGACCACAAAGAGTGGAGCCAAGCCAGTAGAGCCTGAGTCCAGGGAATAGTAGGGGAACTCAGCCCAAGGTAGTAGGTCAACCCAGTTGTCTTGACGGGCTGAGACGAAGTGGCGGAGGTAGCAGCCCAAAGTCTGGTACACTCTCTATACTTGACCATTCGACTGAGGGTGGTAGGCAGAAGAAAAGTAAAGGTTGACCTGCAGCTGGTGACAAAATTTGGACACAAACTGAACTCGAACGTACATGATGTGTAACGAAAGACCATGCAGCCGGAAGATATGTTTGAAGAACAAACTGGCAAGCTCTGGAAGACCTGGAAAGGGAACAAAATGGGACATTTTTGAAAACCGGTCCGTCATCACCCAGATGACAGTACTGCCCGAGGAGACAGGCAGATCGGTGACAAAAACCATTGCCACGTGGGGCCACGGGTGACTGGGTATCGGCAACAGCAGAAACACTCCAACCGGTATGAGACGAGAGGCTTTGTTGCAGGCACAGGAGGAGCAGGATCCCACAAACTCCCAAACATCTTTGACCAGGTCTGGCCACCAGTAGTAGCGGGAGATGAGGGCCTTGGTGTGTTGCACCCCAGGGTACCCAGCTACATGAGAAGAATGTCCCCAAGACAAAATCCTCTTCCGGAGAGCAGATCTAACATATGTCTTGCCGGGAGGTAGCTGCTGAAGATCCACCGGAGCTGCAACAACAAGCTGGTCAGGAAAAACTATGTGCCAAGGAGCAGGTTCCTCTCCAACAACATCCGAAGCACGGGACAGGGCATCAGCCTTGACATTCTTGTCAGCTGGACAAAAATGAATAGGGCTTGCCTGGGATTCAGGTGCTGGGCTGTCTGGAGGTACAGCAAGTTTTTGTGGTCATCACTAACGTGATAAAGAGCACCCTCCAGAAGATACCGCCAACAGCTCTCTGGATTCAGGGCCCCAACACAGGATCTCACCAGTCTTCCAATTGAGGACCGGAGTATGGAGTTGAAGCCAAAGAAGGCCCAGAAGAAGAGTTGATGTGGAGCGAGGCAGGACATAAAAGACCAGTCTTTCCTGGTGTAGGACTCCAACTTGAAGACGGATGAGTTCCATGCGGAACCTGTCCGGATTGGAAAGAAGCTGTCCGATTACTGAAGAAATGACCAGGGGTGACTTCAGGGGAACCACCAGAATGTGATATCGGGAGACCAGAGCGGCATCCACACAGTTCACCGCGGAACCAGAGTCCAGAAATGCTGAGACTTGCACGGGAAGGCTAGTACCGACACCGGGGAGCACTGAAACAGTCAGGTGTGGACCAGCTGAATTCACACTTAAGGACGCTTCTCCCAGAAGCCCTAGGTGCTGGGGTTTCCTGGACGTTGGGGACGGACTGGACAAGTCAGGATGAGGTGCTTGGGACTGGCACAGTACAGGCAGAGGTTTTCTTGGAAATGTCTGGAACGTTCCCCAGGAGTAAGTCAGGCTCTGTCAACTTGCATAGGTTCACCTGCAGACTGTTCAACCGGCGGCTGGAGCGGCTTCTGGAAGACTGGAGCAAACCAAGGTAGATGTGGAAGCCGGACAAGAGGTCGCTCGTGCAGCAACTCCTCAAACACTGACCGGAACTCCAATAGGAAGGGAGAATGGGTGGCCGTAACTGAATCATTCCTGTCCCACAGAGGAGTAGCCCAGGCCAGGACCTTGCCAGAGAGGAGGGTGATGATGAATTTCACCTTGGAGCTCTCACTGACAAACTGGGATGACATTAACTCTATGTGCAGCGATGTGATGAATCCTCTGCACAGTTTTGGATCACCATCGTATTTATTAGGCATAGATATCCTTAACCTAGACATTAAAAGGGTTTAAAGTGTATAGAGTGTATAAAACATTATTGAAAAATCAAATTTACCCCCCAGCCAAAGAAGGGTTCAACAAATGGAAGAAAGTAGTACCTTTTCTATCTATAGAAGTATGGGTGGATTCACACAAAATGACTAAAAAAATAACCAAAATATATGTCCCATATATTTTCCCAGGTATTTATTATACATAGAGCTCACTACACCTCGAAACGATTGAATTGTTTTAGGAAAACCAAGGATGAAAAATTCCCTAGGTGTAAACTGGTGGATGCAGACCTAATACATATGTTGTGGCGCTGCCCTAAATTACATATATATTGGAATAAGGTTCTAGACAGATTGGCAGGGTTATTTAGTTGTACATTCCTGGCAAGTGTGGAGGTGTGTATTTTGGGCTCTAAGATCGGAGTAACAGGCTCAACGAGTGGGGTGAATTATGTGATGAAAGGTTTACTCCTGGCAAGAAAAGTGATCCTATTTAACTGGAAAAATAAAAACCCGCCAAACGTGCAGGATTGGGAAAGCAGAATGGATACTCTGCTATATGCAGAACAATTAGATAGCGAAGGAATGGGCCAGGAAATGGAAATAATAAGGAAAGTATGGCTCTCAAGAATCCCCCCACCTTGAGGTAAAGGAAGAGCCATTAGACAACCCTATACATCAAATGAATATAGGGCTATGCATAGATTTCAATCTGCGCTGATTTGTTCCAGTTACATATTTGGATATATAAAAGTAAATGTGAACCACCGGAGGGAGGGATGGGGTGAGGGTATAGGATCAGAAGGAATAATGTTATGAGAATAAATAAAGGGTTAATATGCAGGATATGCGGTACCAATTAAGATTGGAAGTAACTTTTGTAAAGATTTGTATGATACTTGTTTTTTTTTCCTTTTCTTATTTATTGTAAATGAATTCAAGAAAATAAAAATTTATAAAAAAAAAAAATCCTTAACCTAGGCTCTGGTGCCAGAGATGTCAGGAGAAGACGCAGGGGTAGTCACAAGAACTGCCGCAGGAGTCATCACAGGAGCCTGATGCTGAGGCTGGAAGTCAAGCCGCTGTTGGAGAGCGGAAGCGACTTGGCATAAAGGTTCTCCTTGGGCAGCAACCTTCTGCTACTGCTGGGCGACAACACCGGAAAGTTCAGCCAGTATCTGACGTGGCTCCTTGACAGGGTCCATGGCCGGATCTTACTGTCAGGGCTGTGAGTCTGTGGACCCTCTAGACCACCACGGGAGATGGTACTAGCCGACACCTGGGACCGGAGTCTAAGTGGCACCTGGTCTTCGCCAGAGTCCGCCGCAAAGCGGGATGGTCTTGATGCGGCAGGGTGCCACCAGGTCGTTCTACAAGTGCGACTAGCCCGCGGTGGCAGCCAAGGTAGTGATGCAGGAGACATTAGGACTTACGTCGGGAAACCGGAGCTAGCACACAGGACAGGAACACAGGATACGCTGGAGACACAGAACTGCTGGAGACACAGGAACACGGAGGAACACTGGCAACACTGGAGACACAGGGACATCAAGGAACACTGGTAACACTGCAGACACAGGAACACGGAGGAACACAGGTAACGCTGGAGACACAGGAACACTGGTAACACTGCAGACACAGGAACACGGAGGGCTTTTTCTTCACAAGAATGCTTGAAGGTCTGGCTGGGAATGATGGGAGCCGCCGGATTAAATGCATTCCCGGGAAGTGGCCAGCGCCAATCACCTGTGCACTGGCTCTTTAAATCTTGAAGTACCACTCCGCAGGGCGCGCGCATGGGGCCTAGTCTGGGGGGGAGTGTGAAGAGGTAAGTCCACGGAAGCGGGGCAGCGGAGAGAAGCACAGGTGCCCGGATCGCGAGGGTGCCCATGACAGTTTTATAATTGAGGGTGTTAACCCCTTGTCACGGGTGACCCCGCAATCTGAGACATGGGCACCCGTGTCCCGCTGTGCTGCACAACCCCCGGGTCGGGTCCTTTGTCATGGGTGTCCCCGCAATGCATGTCGCGGATCTCAGGTGCACCCGTGCTCCGTGGTATGTGCTGCCCTGCTCCCCCAGGACAATGCTTACCTCCCGGGTTCCTGGCTCCGGTCCCTTGCTCCTGCTCGCGGACTAGTCCGCCAATAAGAAGGACGCTGGCCCTTTAAATTCTTAGAGTCGGGTGCTCTCTAGGGCGCGCGCACCCGACTCTAAGAATTTAAAGGGCCCGCGTCCTTCTTATTGGCGCTGGCATGCCCTCGGCTATATAGCCTGGCGACTCCCAGCATCCCCTGCCGGGGATGAGACATTGGGGCGTTAATCAGATTATTATTTGCACTGGCAATTTAAGATTTACAGTGAATGGGTTACATGTTATACTTAAAATCATGTGCAATATCTAATGTACCTAAATGCACTTTGCAGTTTATTGACACACCTGTTGCGATCCAGCGGCGTGTTCTCCATCGAGAATTCGGGTCTTCCGGCGATTCACTAAGGTAGTGCGCCCAATGTCCACTGGGTGTCGCTGCTGCGCCGAGGTCCGCCGGAGTTCACCATCCTATCCTGGGTGCAGGTAAGCATTTAAAAAAAAAAAAAAATACAGCGGGTGTGGCTCGGCGCTTAATACTGAGTCTTTGTGCTTGACTTAGGATAACTGTTGTGACACTTCACTGTTACTTACTCACCCGATGTGACCAAGCGCCCTATATTGTGCCTTTTGGGTGCGAATATCCTGCTTAATCTAATTTTCCTGTTTTGTTAAACTGTTTGAAAATCTAATAAACTTTGATATGCAAATATTTTATTTAGCTTTTATCTATCTTGTTCAAATATGCATGTTACATCATTCAGAGATCATCCAATGCATTTCAGACACTGTGGGGAAAATTTACTTACCTGGTCCTGTCGCGATCCCTGATTCAGACGGTCCGACAAGGATGAAGTCTGGCGCGATTCATGAAGATCGTGCGCCCGAGTTCCTGCATCCGTCGCTTCACTGCCGAGGTCCGCCGGAGTTCACCATCTTCCTCCTGGTGCTTGAAAGTGCGTGTCTTGCAACACAATTCTAAATGTTAAATCTTGGGCGTTGTCCAAATCCGTCAGGTTCCCCGATGGCTGCGTCCCCCGATTTCTGTCGCGTGCAAGCCGGCACCGAGGACCCTTAGTAAATCAGCCCCTGTATCTTCCTTACTGTAAGGCAGCATATACTCAAAAGTATGTCCGCTGGACTGTAGCTGGCCGGGCATACATTCGGCGCCATGGAGAGGAGTTGCTGCACATGTATTGCACCACTCCGTACCGCTCCATGCGCATATTGCCTATGGGTGACTTATGTACGCCCACAAGCTTGCGTTCCCCAACGCAATATACATTCCCCAACGGTCGTGTGAATATAGCCTAACATGTATCTAATAAAGTGCATTTTTTAAAACAATAGAAGATACATTATGCATCCATTAAACCTGCATATTCAGTTCAGTAAAAAAGTATGGACAATGTCTATTCACTGCCCTGACCATGAACTGTTTGCTGACTGTTCCTGTATGTTGTCTGCCCCCAATCATGTCAATTCTTTGTGGAGTGGGGGTACTGTGTAGGTGCTGTATTTATGGTATTAGGATTGTTATGGTGAAAGGAGCCCTGGTTCTGGTGCTGTATTTCTGCATGGGTGCTGTATTTATGAACATAGGTCTAGTGTTGTACAACATCCCCCACCATGGCCTAGCCTTTTCTTGGGGCCTGGAGGCAGCCGGGGCCCAGAATACCGGAGTGGCTGGCGGTTGCAGCCTAGGCACACTAGTGCCACGGTGCTTGGTATGGGGACCAGAGGGCTGTCCTACAGCCTGGCAGGTCTCCAGCAGGTGGTGTGTGCAAGAAATTATATGGACGGAGAGGCTGATGCACTGGTTCTCCCTGGGGCAGCCCTTAGAGTCTGTAGTATGTAGTCCCTGGTAGATGGATGGGGCGCCCTTGATGGTGATATAGCCGTAGCAGGGACCAGACGGAGGCAATGTTGTGCATAAAAGTAACTTACAGTTCTTTATTCAAACCAACGGTAACAACACGCCAAACAATTCTGTACAAGTGCAGTACTGGAGTGATCTTGGAGAAGGAACCTCAGAAGTTGTGTTACCAGCCTGGATGCAGGGGCAGGCTGGGATGTAGCTGTGTCCAATGCTGGAAGCTGCAGCTTTGTCCTGTTTGTCCTGTGTCACTCTGTCTGTAGTTGCTGAGGCCTAGGAGCTTCTCATGTGGTGAGAGCTGGGCCTGAGAAATCTGCTCTCTCTGAAGTTTCTGGAACTCTCCCTCCTGTGTGGAGAGCTGGGGCTAAGACCCTGACTCCTCCCCTGACTAATGGTCAGGTGGTCTCCTCCTCTAATCACACTCCAGTTCACAGTTAAGTGCATTGAGGCATATCATTGGATGATAACAAGAAATAATGTTTAACCCTTGCCTATCCAGGCTGAATCTACCGCTGCACAATTATATATATATGAGTATATGTGTAGTGTCCTGCAGGGGAGCTGATCAGACTCACTACCAAGGTGACACATATATAAGGGGCTTATTCGCAACAACTCCTCTGCCTTGCATTGCCAGGGATGTTGCATACCCCCAGGGCAATTGAAAGAGTCGCCCACGGCTCGACTATCGGACCAGATGTGGAACATGATAACCACCGCTGGCCAGCAGCAGATGGCCTCCGGAGGGTCCAGGTGTGTAACAGCCGGTAGGGGTGTAGATGGTATAAGTCACACTTGCTTAGAAGTGCTGGCTATGTGCAGTGTAGGGGACAAACCGCCCATGGTCCTGGAGACAGGCACCTGGGTTGGTGTTGGACTAAGTACAGAAATACACAGAATATGACAGTTGGTAGCTAACGGCCTTAAACCAACTGTGTAGTAGGGAAAGGTATAGTGTAATTTTCTATAATCCACTCCTCCAACCAAGACCTGACAATTTTTTTCGAAAACTCTTCTTCCTTGGCAACAAATAGTAATACATTTAGGTACATGTTATACATACAGTACATTTTTAACCTGCCATCTGACGGTCTTACCCTTAATGTATAGCAGCTAGGTGCTTCTAGTTGAACACCCCCTAGTTGAACCTTTAACGTTACAAACGTTACATGAAATAAAATCCATCTTCTGGACACAGCCCTTGATGTGGGGAAAAGTGCAGATGAACAAAGGGTCTCCTCTTCCGTGGAGGGACAGAATCCTTTGTAGATGTCTCTGCGTCTGCAGAGGTTGGTGCTAACATAGCATATAACAATGATGATCAGTTCAAGGAAAGTCTCTTGACTGTGTAATAAATAGGGGAACGAGTCCCAGGAAAGTCTCTGGCTCTATGAGGTTTATGGGCACTTAGCCCAACTGGGAATAGCAGAAAAATGGTACATATTCACAATATATACAATAGATAAAGTACCTGCTAAGGGCTACAGCCCAGCAGGAGTTACTATTCTTGCTGCTCAAAAGCAATGGCTGCAGGCATGGGAGCAGAAACTGCAGCATGGACATCATCAGCCTGGGTGAAGAAAGCAGTGTTGAGATCTGTCACCTGAAGACAGAAAGCAGTGTTGAGATCTATCACCTGGTAGAAACTGGAACTGCTGACATGGGACACCCAGAAGCTGGAGCTGGAACAGCAGGGAGGTTATCTGCGGCGACAGGCATTTCAGTAAAGGAAGGAGACAGGCACTTCTCTGACTGACCTTCAGTAGCTGGGGACGCTGTGGAGCGCATGATGATGACCGCAGGAGCTGTAACTTCTTCATTGCTGACAGCTGAAGGATTGTTGTTCCTAGACTGACCTGTAGCACTTGGGGGCGCTGTTGCGCTGGTGGTGGTAACCTCTGAAGCTGGAAGGGCGTTCTCACTGGATAGCCTGGGCCTCTTAGCAGGTGGACCTGGATACTCAGCAGGTTGGTCAGCATCATTAGATAAGGGGTCAGGCCCCTTTAAGAAAATCCCTTTTGTAGCCGGACCTCCTATGGGGAGATGTTAGCCCTCTGCAGGGAGGCTGGACTGTACCCCAGCCGGGGCTAAGGGAGATATAGTGGCAGTCACTGTGATTTAGGCCGTGGGGGCCATGGTGCTCACATCAGAGGTGGTCCTCTGGAGGTCCAGAATCGGAGGAAGCAACTGCTGTGGAGAATCCGCCATTGAAGACTGCATACGGGAGACAGCAGTAAGCGATGCAGCAGATGGAGGTGCCTGAGGCTCGTGGGCAGACCATGCGAGACTTGGTTCCTCATTTCGGCGGCTGTGCGGCATGTCGGCAGGACAGGAGACAGCACGTGGAGAAATCCAAGATGGTCGATTAACCTCTCTTATGGTGGATGGCGTCTGCGCTGGCTCTGAGGTATCTTGTGGGCTCTCACCAGCATTGCAGCGTGGGAGAGTTTCGCGCCAGAGGGCGGAGCTTGAGTCTTTCCCACCAGGTGCTGTGGCGGGCTGAATTTCCTCCTGCGCCACAGCGCTCTGAGGCAGGATTCACGCCATATGCGCAGGGGGTGGAGCTTCGCGATGCCTCTGGGTTTACCGCCAGTGAAGGTTTTGGCGAGCGGGAATTACTTGCTGCGCCACAATCTCGTGTGGTAACCACTCCGGGCACTGCAGGGCTGGATGTAGCAGAGATGGTAAAGTCCTGTGGCAGAGATTAACCTCCAGAGCGCTGGAGCGATGCTTGACAGCACGTGGCAGCAGTTTAATACAGTCAATGTTGAAAAGCACAAAGTCACTTGGGCCTAAACCCGCATGGCAGCAGGGTTAGGCAGCATAGTAAACTTTCAATAAAGGACAGTCTATAGTGCCAGAATAAGGCACAGAAGTATAGATCCTGTTCGTGACGCCATTTGCAACATCCCCCACCGGGGCCTATCCTTTTCTTGGGGCCTGGAGGCAGTCGGAGCCCAGAATACCAGAGTGGCTGGCGGTGGCGGCCTAGGCACGCTAGTGTCACGATGCTTGGTATGGGGACCGAAGGCTGTCCTACAGCCTGGCAGGTCTCCAGCAGGTGGTGTATGCAAGAAATGATATAGAGGGAGAGGCTGATATACTGGTTCTCCCCGGGGCAGCCCTTAGAGTCTGTAGTATGTGTCCCTGGTAGATGGATGGGGCGCCCTTGATGGTGATACAGCCGTAGCAGGGACCAGACGGAGGCAATGTTGTGCATAAAAGTAACTTACAGTTCTTTATTGGCACCAACTGTAAAAACACGCCAAACAATTCTGTACAAGTGCACTACTGGACTGTGGTCAGGTGGTCTCCTCCTCCAATCACACTCCAGTTCACAGTTAAGTGCATTGAGGCATATCATTGGATGATAACAAGAAATAATGTTAAACCCATGCCTATCCAGGCAGAATCTACCGCTGCACAATTATAGATATGAGTATATGTGTAGTGTCCTGCAGGGTAGCAGATCAGACTCACTACCAGGGGGACACACATATAAGGGGCTTATTCGCAACAACTCCTCTGCCTTGCATTGGCAGGGATGTTGCAGTTGTATTTCCAAACAGCACCTGGTGCTGTTTTCCTAAACTTTGTTCTAGTGCTCTAACTAAGCTCAGTTCTGGTGCTGTATTTTTGTAATGAGCTTACTTCTTATTCTGTACTTTTGTACTGAGCCTTGTTCATGTGCAATATTTATATACTGAGCATGTTGCTGCAAACTTGGTTATGGTGTTGTATTTATGTACTGAGCTCAGGTATGGTGCTGTATCTATGTAGGGCTCTGCCCTTTCCAGTACTGTAGTCCAAGATGTAGGGGAAAACTTGGGAGCATTTCTGACAAAATGTTGCCCAGGGGAAAGAACAGGACAAGCCTCAGCACCAAACCTTCTCACATTTGTCTTTAAAATTGGCCAGGGTCATAGCGCAGCACAAGTAATACCTTAAAGGGGTTGTCCCCTGTAATTTACCAATATACATCTATTAATGGTTCTGCACCAGTTTCTCGATATGTAAAGTGAAGCCTCCTGTCTTTATCATTATCAGACAGACATTCCTGTCCATAAAAAGGCTGCAGGGTCATGTGATCTCTAACTGACAATTGTTCATAGACAGTAAAAGATCATATGACCCTACTTTAGTGGCCATTTTATGGACAGGCATGTTTGGCCGATAAGGCAAAAGACAGGAGACTTTACATGTCAAGAAAGCAGAGCAGAACTTTTAATAGATGTGTATTGGTAAATTATCTAATATCCTGCCCCCCACACTTACACACACATTACAAAAAACATGAGGTAAAGTGGCCAACCCCTTTAATCTGTTATATACCAATATAATCGGGTTAAAGTTGCATGGTGAGCCGTTTAGGGGAGGGGTTTAGTGATCCATTGACTCACTGTCGTACGTGAACGAACCATCACTACTGGGTATGCAAGGTGCAGGGGCGGCCAACACACTGGGGGACAGGAAAAGATTCTCAATATACAAGGCATGGGTTGGCTGGCTCTATATTGTGAGGCATGTGCAGACTGACTGTATACTCGCAGGGAGCTGGCTGGCTATATATTGCTGGGCATGGGCTTTCAGGCTATAACCTTAGGGGGCCAGGAACTTGCAGGCTATATCCTGGAGGGGGGCAGTGAGCTTTCAGCCTATATTCTGGAGGCTGGGCGGTTAAAGAATACACTGTGGAGAATGGGCCTGCCTGACAATATACCGTGGGGCAGGGGGATGGCAGGCTATATACTGGATGAAGGCTGTGAGCAATGTATGTTCTCAATAATTTAGTCTTGGTTGGTTGTGATTAAAAGGGTGTCTTGCCTTATAGTGTTGCCTTCATATTCCCAAGTATATATGTTAGGCGCATGAAAATTAACAAATTCATGTGAAAAGTTTTTTTTTTTTAATTTAAAAAAAGGAATCCCTCTGTACCTTTTGCGTCCTCTGCTAGCTGCGATGCCCAAAATGATTTCAATGGAAGCCAATAGTCATTGGCGACTCTGGCCATTGTAGCGATCCATTAGTCAGCAGAAGATTGCACAAGGAGAAAAATGGATTAGATAGCCAAAAGCAAAGAATCCTAAAAGGAGGTTATACAAAAGGATCACAGGAAGAGAAGTAGCATCAAACGCAAACAGAGAGTCCTGAGTACCTGCGTTTGCCCTATAAAATTTATAAGCGGGTGAGCAGACTTTGCAATTAGCAATACAAACACAACATAAACGCATCCGTCCATCCAAAAATGCATACAGAATAACTGTAAAGGTTTTTTTTCACAAATCAATAGCTCTTGTAATGTAAAACAACTTTGTCTATTATCTTTGTTACATAGATGAAGTAGTTTCTTCGCTATCCCCCTCAGATTACCTCTGTGCTGCAATAACTGCTTCCTCTCCATGTTCTGATAAGCCCTATGAATCTGTATGTTGTTTACTCTATGTTTCTCATACGGTTTCATGGGAGGGGAGGAGCTTCTGCTCCCTGCTCAAAGGGGAGGAGGTCATGTGACAGTGAATGTAGCAGAGCTGGAAGTGTACAGTACAGTGAATGCAGATGTCTCCTGCACAGAATAGTGAGGTATAAGATCTTCCTGTTCCCTACCAGTCCCTCTATCCCAATCTGTGAACTTTAACTGTCTGTCTCTGCTCTTCATACTGCTCACTTCGCCCACCTTGTCAAGGCAGTATCAGTTCTGTCCACATAAGCTATTAACCCCTAGTGCTCACACAGCACAGGCTATAGACTTCATATACTAATGATTTCTACTACTTATTACATGGTCCCTGTTTCTCCATGTGATGGAAGCTGCCAGGCTGTCACTATATACAGCCTGTATGTACACTGTGCAGTTTTCATTGGATTTACTTGTAGGAAACTAAATGGATTTAATGCTAAATTACTTTGAGAGTGAAAACAAGGCATTATGGGATCTGTGGGGAAGCTAACTGGCACCCGCTTGAAGGCATAGACAGACAGACATTAGTCTCCGCCCACTTCACCTCAGGTGAGAGAGATTTTTGTCAAACACTTTCAGAACAGAAAATGCCATAACTTAGGAAAGAAGTAGGCATTGTTCTGTTTGTTTTCAAAGGGGGAACCACATATAATAATTTGGTAAAATCACTATAGCTTTACAGTTATGCTTTAAGACACCAAACAATATAAATGTGGTATCTCTGTGAGCCAAAGAATAAAGGGCAATAAAGGGAAGCTTCTGCACATATTGTAAACAGAAAAATAAAAAAGATGTGGCTTGTGTGAGGAGGGGAGTTAAAACCTGGAATGCAAAAACCTGGACGTGAAACGGTTCAGGAAGACAACTATGAGGATTTAAAGTAAGCTGTGCAGGGAACACAGAGAAAAAGAATAAGGGTGAGGGTTAATGAGCTGTGAATGGAGGTGAGACAAACGTGACAGGGTTAATTCATAGGGAATGGAAATGGGAGGAGCTTACAGGGCCGCACATGCGCAGCCCTAGCCGCTATTGTTCCAACCCAGCAACAAGCAGCGAGTCAGACAGAAGCAGCGGATCAGAGTGATCGGGGATCGGAGCAGCAGAGACCCCCAGGCCTCAGACAGTGGGGATCTCGGCGATGGACACCCCAGGTCTGGCCAGGTCTGATGGGCCCGTCACCCCAGAGACCTGAGTGAGAGAGCGGGCTCCTCACAGACAGCGCCGCCCGGAGGCCTCCCTCTATCCCCCGCCGTGTCCCGGGACACATGTGAGGCGGGCTCCTCTACCTGCCCGCCACCAGCCTCTGTCTGCAGCCCTCACACTCAGCCGCCACCCCATGGGGGGGAAGCAGAGCTCTGCCTCACGCTCCAGGGCGCCGTTCCCCGGGGTGTCGTCAGATGACAGCGCTGTGCCCCCCACCTCACACTTCGGACATTACCGGCCAGGCGGTGCCATGGGGCTGCGGAGCCGCTCGGTCAGTTCTGTGTCTGGACTGGAGCCTCCAGCGGCCGGTCTCCCGTTCGGTCTGTACCGGGCCGGCCCCGAACCAGACAGAGGAGGCAGCTCTGGGGCTGAAGAGAGCCGGGGAGGCCTGTATCTGGGACCCCGGGCCTCCCTCACCGACACTCTGCAGCTCACCCCAAGGTGGATCGGAGCCCAGAGCGGTGAGTGAGTGGTCCCCCAGTATCCCTCTTATCTGTGTGCCCTCTGTTTCCCTATTCTTGTGCACCTCTATTCCTACCAGGCCCCTCTAGCTCTATCCCACCCTATGCCTGGATAGCCTGGCCACCTTGTGCCCCGCAAACCTAACTGTCCACTGCTACCCTAACATTGCCTGCCTTGTGCCCTGGTAACCTAGCCTTCCTTGCCCGCCTTATGCCCTGCTTACATGCCTTGTCCACTGCTAGCCTATCCTTGAACACCTTGTGCCCTGATACCTTTATGTCCTGCTTACAAGCCTTGTCCACTACTAGCCTTGCCAGCCTTGTGCCCGCTTTCTACAGTCACAACACCGTCCTCTCAGGCCAGGCTGGCACTTGTACTTTCTGAATGGCTACATAGCAGAAGGCTAGGGCAAGGCAGTGCTGCTGGTTTCTGTCAGTGTGTTTTATTTCACCTCTCATTTTATATCCAAGCAATAGAATACTTCCTTAAGGAGATTGTATAGGGAGGCCAAATGTTCTTATTAGTGTCCTGAAATCTACCAACCTGGCTCTATAGGCAGCTGCTCTAGAATTGGGGGCATCTTAAGATCATCTTATCTTACTGTATATCAGAGAACCAGCATGCTAAGCTAATAGGAGAGTGAATGTGCTTGTAACACATCTACAGCTGTGATAAATATTGTGACTTTGGTATTGGACAGGTTTTTAGCTTTGGGGTGTTAACAATGCTATGAGATGAGTCTTCTGTTAACATGAAAAATATCCTAACTGGTGAGAAGCAACTAAAAAAACCACACAATATTAAAAACTTATAATTTAGTTTCATGTTGAAGACCTTATTACCGGAGATGTAAGTATGCCATTTGAGCTTGCCCAGTGGCAATATAATGAGCACTGCAGGAGAAAGAACCATGTATATGTGGATAGATAGAGATACAATAGTGTTAGTATCTGTGCATTAATGAGGCGTCATGAATGTTCTGCATACCAGCCATGTGTGTCACCCCTCTGGTATGTCACCGGCGTCTACCATGTGACATGATTATACATTTAATAATGCACTTTACATACAATCGATGTGGCCAGAGACCTGTGTCCTGTGCTCACAAGCTGTCAGGCATTTTTATATGAAATGGTAATAGTTTAGTTTTGTCTTGGGTAATCGATGAGCGCTGGTCACATATAAGTCGCACATCTGCCTAGGGGGTGTGAAGTTTTTATGAATTCTTGTGGAACCTTTACCGGTTTTCATCCTCTACCCTCATATGTTCTCTGATAATTTGGCTTGCGGTGGTGAAGGCCTACATTCTGTTTGTGGTGTGTTCACAGCACCCTGACCACTTTCTGAGGTTGAACATTGATATGTGCTCTGCGATGTGGTTTCCTGCTAGCACTGGGCCACGTGCTGCCACACACCTTACCCCATGTGGGACATCTGCATGCCAGTTACACAATGCGGTGAAGAAAACGGGTTACGTTTACTCTTTTCATCCTTTATTCTATCTTGTTCCATTTCTTTCACTTCACTCAGGTTAACATGTCATTGAATGAGAGGGGGTTATAGTATAATATGTGTGATTCTTATTTCTACCAGCATATCTCATTGCATTCTCAACAGCTGCCATTTCACCAGATTTGTTTCTGCATCTCTATGGAAAATCCTAGAGCAATTTCCCATAGATTCTCCCAGCCTTTGCCCGCATTATGGGAGTCAGCTAGTTGGAATATGTTGGACATTGGTTCAATATCGGCTACATTCATGCAACTATTGGGTGCAGTTGCTCTGGTTGGCTTTTATTAGAATATGTAGGTGCAAGGCCCCCTTGCTTCAAAATAGTTTTCCATTTTAAACAAAAAGCTAATGGAAGGGACCTCTTCTTCTTCTTATTTTTTATCTTTAGACATTGCATGAATGAGGATGTTATCGCAGCTATGAAGTTGGTGTGCACCTAACCTTATAGACCACCTGTAGCTCTGGATCACATTATAAGCCCTTCTGCCCTATTGCTGGATAACCACTCCACAGCTGATCCTCTATTATGGTCTCATACACGTATGAAAAGCAGAAAATAGTGCAAGATACAGTATTAGTATATATTGAAACCTAATACTGTATATGGGTATATGCTCTATTGCAGCATATGGACTGAATTTCCAAAAAAAAAGTGGCATTCGGGGGCAATCAATGTGGCCACAGACCTGTCACCTGTGATCACAAACTATTTTTATATGAAATAGTGATAGCTTATAAGTTTTGTCTTTTGATAATTGTTTAGCCAGATGAGCGCTGGTCGCATATAAGCCGCACATCTGCTAGGGGTCTGTGACGTTTTTGTGAATTCATGTGGAACCTTTACAGGTCTTCATCCTCTGCCCTCATATGTGGCATTCAGGGACAACATTTTGTATTTCATGTATGCAATATTGCCATCTGTGGGGTTGATATTTGACTTCTCAGTCTCCTCTTCTGTAGTCATGTTATTTCTGGGCAGCTGAGAAATATGTTTTGCTGCTATGATCTGTGACCACTCATTACACTAAACCCCTAAAAAGTGAATGTCTACATGCTTATAAGCTTGAAAAAAAACTTGAAGAAAACCTTATCATCTCTTTCCAGTGATGATGTCATAGAGCAGGAGGTATGCAGCACATCCTGGAAACAAGTAGCTTTGTCCAATTTCCATTATTACAAAATAAAGGAAATGCCCCCCACCCCCAATCACATTTCATTTTGCAACTCTTGCATAACATGTCTCATAGCCCAATACCAGCAAATGAATGCAGATGTGTTGGAATGTCCCTAGGCGACCTGCATAGCAGTCCGTTCCCTTCAGTGTATCTTTCTGTCTGGCCCCATCTTCATGACATCATCTTTCTCTGCTATAAATCCCATGATGCCTCTGCACAACATTGCATTGGCAGCTAGTTGAGTTAGTCCTTCTATCTAAGGGTGATGCCACACATGGCATTTTTTGTCCGTTTTTAGTCTGTTTTTCCCAATTATCTTAATAGATAAACAGGTTGTAAGCAGCCAAACGCATGGTAAACTGCCAAAAACGGACTGAAAACGGATGTTTAAAAATGGACAAAAAACGCCATGTGTGGCATCACCCTAAGTGACTTTACACATGCAGTCAGGAACGCACCATTGCCATCTTCTGTATTATAACTGTGTGACAGGTACCTTTCTAATACTGACTCTGTGGTACAGACTATGCAGAGAGGATGATGGCTGCCTTGCTACAATAGGAAGGCATGTAATTTTCAGGGTGTCACCAGGACATCACATGCAAAAGCTCAATAATGTTGTATTTGCACGGATTGGCTTTAATGCAGTACTGTAATTTCTGTCATGAACTTTACAGATGTCTCCATGTAAAGATAAGCTCCCGTCTGTTTAGATGAATTTAACAATTTCCTGCATAAAATGTCAGTTTTACTTATTTTTGTTGTTCTGTAACTTTACAAGGATACATTATAGTAAAGAAAGTAAGTCTTAGTGGTGTGGGTACAAGACAGTAAAAGTAAAAATTGCTATTATAGGCATGAATACAACAAAATTATAATAAAACTGAATGTACTGTAATTATAGGGTAGCAAATAAGGGTAAAGAATCATACGAGAATGAAGTTTGTGTATGGGGTGGGGGGGGCGGTAAGTGCCAGCTTAGGGATACAAAGGTGCTTTGGGTAAAACCAGGTGTGACTTTTCCATTGAGTTGGAAGGTGTGTGGAAAATTTTCTCATTAATCATTGTCCAAGAGCGTTTCTGGTAACCAGGAGTATGTCAGGCTTACATCAAGAGCGTGCCATACAAAGATCAAATCTGGAAAAAAAAAGCTGTCTGGATCCGGATCCAGGCCATAAATATTTAGCCAAAGATGTTGGACAACTCTTTGATATGCGGTATAATGTATCCTGGGGCCTGAGCATTACATACTTGGCCATTCTGGAGGGTACCATATGCCACTAAAATAACACCTTTTAATAAGATAATGTTGGCCGGCGATTTAGTTAGCATGTATGAACTATCCCTCCAGTCACCAAACTCCATATGTTTACCCAGTTCCGCCTCCCATTTTTACATGTAATGCAGTTTACTAGAGTTCTAGATAGATGGCTATAAATACAAAATACTTTGCCCAAGGTTCTCATGTTCCAGCATAAATAGTGTCATAGAGGATATCATCATGAGCGGTTTTCTGTGGTGTTAGAAAGTGTCTTATGTTCCTGTATCCAAAATGTTTAGATTTAGGGAGCATGTGAGATTCTGTACACAAAAAAAACCTTCCAGTGTCTTGCCCTCAATAAGTTAAGGCACTAAAAGCCTTTATTAAATGAAATCTACCATCAAAATCGGGCATGGATAAACCATGGCACTTGTTCATAGATCCAGGCACCGTACAAACTTTATTCTAAAAGGGCCATCCATATTCTCCATACCTTGACTGTTGTAATCTTCTTATATTTCTTATCCATGGCCTCCTTCCTTCTAAAATTTTGCTTATGAGTCTGAGGGGATCTAGTGGGATTCCAGAGCCCTTCAGCACAGCAGATTCACAGGCTGAGCAGAGCACGTCTCACCCTTCCTCAGCCTGTTTAATATTGCAGCAGAAGGAAGTGAAAGGAGAGGGGAGACCTTGTGTGCTCATTGTAACAGCCTATGGAAATACATAATTGAGGGGCTCTGGAATCACCCACTCAAGCCCATCAGACTCATTAGCATAATTTTAAGTTGTCTTTTTTTCCCCGAAGGAAGCAGGCCATTCATAAGAAATGTAAGAGGATTACCACAGTCACAATGCCTGGATCTACGATTAAGTGTCCCTTGTTTATCATGCTTGATTTAGATGGTAGATTTTCTTTAAGCCAGCATTGGAAGCCCAATTTTTCTATTCCCAGAAGGAAAAATGTAAGGTTTTATATTTAGTAGGGAATTGTACGTTCAGGTATAGGGTGATGCCACAGGTGGCTTAAAAACTGATCAAAAACTACACGTGTGGCATCACCCATATAGCTTAAAAATTCCCCAGTAGAATACTTAGGGTGAAGACACACGTGGCGTTTTTAGGCAGTTTTTGGGCCATTTTTAGTTAGTGCGTTTTCAGGTGCCTTTCCCGGGAAACGCATGCGATTAATAACCCGATCGCATGCGTTTCTCTGGAAACGCATATGCGATCGCCCCAAACTCTGCCCCCTGTGCGCTAGCGTTGCATAATGAACGCGCCGCTAGCGGAATGTGTGAATACGCCCTTAGGGTGATTTCACTCGTGCCGCCTGCGATCAGGAATGAGCCGCGCTAATTTAACGCGAAACACCGGCGGCTCGTTCCCGATCGCAGGCGTTTCCATAGAAACGCCGATGCGATCGGGCCGAGGCCTGGGTGGGCGCGACTTTGTTTGTGACTTTCATTCTGCTCAGTATGGCGTTTCAGTCCTGGGAACATCAATTCTTGTGTATTACACCAAAACTAGACTCAATATTTTTACTATTTTTATTACAAATTTTCTATAATACAAATAATACAAATTACTATAATTGAACACTTCTAGTTTACCTCCTGGACAGACAGATGATGAACTTAAAGGGGTATTCTCATCTGGGCACTTACATTCAGTTTCATTAATCTGCCATATATAAACATTTCTTCAATTGGATGTTATTAAAAAAAATTTTCCTGTGTGAAGATAATTTCTTATAAATGTAACCATGTTGTCCCTTAGAAACGAGATGGCTTCCTCGGATACGGCCACGTCTGATAGATTGAGTGCAGAAAGAAACAAAAGGTTATTGTATATAAAATGTCCTGGAGTTACTACATGTCGCACAGCCACCCTGTGGTAGTGATTGCTGAATCCTGGTGGTTTGGCAGGACTCTGTAGCGCAAGTCTGGCCACCGCTGCCAGAGTATGACGTGGTCGTATCCGGGGAAGCTATCTCGTTTCTAAGGGACAGAATGACTACATTTATGAGAAATTATCTTCACACAGGAACATTTTTTTTTAATAACATCCAATTGAAGAAATGTTTACATATGGCAAATGAATTTAATTAAATGTAAATGCCCAGATGGGAATACCCCTTTAACTCTGTTTATAATGCATTCCACTACATTCTGCACTTGAAAGCATAGTTGACCTAGGTCAATGCGGGTCATCCAGCAGCTTTAGAAGGAATCATTGTTTATCCTCCTTTAAGATCTCCAGCAGTCACAATACATGCGTCTGGCTGACTGCAAAGGTCGAGTTGACATCCAATGTGACTGGGTCTAGAGTCAGGGAAGTTGGGGGGATGGTAACATTGGCCACTAAATGAACAGGTGCCTTTCAGCTAATTATAACCACTGCCCTTGACCATTTCCATAATGTAGATTCTACTAGTGAAGGGCGATGGCTTCTCTTTTTGCTTTTCCTAGCCTGTGGTTGTCTAGGCTGAAGCTTTACCTGCATTATTAACAAACCAATGAGAAACAGAGCAGACTCGGTCACTGACCACTACTCCTATTGTGCAGATGCCTCTTGTGGCTCTGATCCATTAAGGAATGTGTAGGTGTTCTATGTTAAATGACATTGGGGGTGCTTTTAACATTCAGATACAGACTAGTTATTGTCTAATGAGACTGGTATGGTATATGAATCTGCCAGTTCCAGTGAATGTATCCTGAAAATTGGATCTGAAAGCTAATCGTTATAGTGTATTTGAGGTTGCTTTCAAACGTTCAGATTTTCAGATGCAAAAGCAGGTGTGGATCATAATGGATGAGAATGTCATTGAGTGGTGCTACTCCTTCACTCTTTCACTCCACTCCTGGTTTGGACATTGGAAACTGCATCTGAAATACTGAACGCTAAGGTTTTCCTATTGCAGGTAATGCAAATGAGAACTGCTTGTACTTATGACCAATTTCATCATCTGTAAATTCAGGGCAGCAACACATTTGAAACATGTTACTTTAAATTGACATTTGGCCCCTTGTGAGAAATATGGCTTTTGCTTGTAGTTTCGGCACTCTGTCCCTAAAAGGTTCGCCATCACTGTCCTATAGGTAGCAGTTCCTCATACCATAGAGAACTTCCCTATGTGTAGCTTTAGTTGATGTAGTACTGAAGAGGGTAGTCTCCAGAGAGATGCTGGAGGGCTATATGGAGCATGTTCTGCCCACATACTGTATCATTCATGTGCAAGGATGGACAGGAGGCTTTAAATGAACTGGAGCCACCGTGCAGGAGTACCAGTAACTATTGATGGCAAGTGATGAGGAGTGTTTTGCAGCTCCTGCATATCTACCATGAAGAGCCTCTTGCAGTTTGTTTAATAGAAAGTCTTTGTGTGTCAAAAATCCCTCACTCTATCTGTATTTACTCTAAATGACAATATTTTAAGTTCTGCCTTTCACTGGCAGGCAGGTCAAATACTACTTTTCTCTGGTGCTAAATATGGGAGAGTGACATGCGTTTATACATTGTACCTTTTTAAATGCATGAGTTTCTGCATGTTTACCGTGCATTTGGCTGGTTTGAATCTGTTTTTCTTCATTTTTGTGTATGCAGCTCTATTAACATATTCACAGCTGCTTAAACTTCCACAAATGAATAAAAACGCATTTATGGTAAACATGCCACGATGCATGCGTTTAAAAATGCACCAAGAACTGACCAAGAATGTACTGTGTGAACGGGGCGCATTCACACGTTGCGCTTTGGTTGCATTTTCATTGCGTTTTACACATTGCAACAGCTGAGATGAGGTTATTTGCCTAATTACATTACTGTTAACGTTTGCATTAACACATGCGTTAACATAGCGTTAAGAAATGTAAATAGTAATGTAATTAGGCAAATCACCTCATCTCAGCTGTTGTAATGCGTTTTAAAACTCAATGAAAACGCAACCAAAGCACAACGTGTGAACGCGCCCTCAGGGCTTTCGGGGTGTTTTGGATCCGTCTAAACCAGTGGTTCTCAAACTGTGGGTCGTGACCCCTGCAGGGGTCGAACGACCAAAACACAGGGGTCGCCTAAAGCCTTAGGAGCCACGATTTTATTGTGTTTTTACTGCAAATCGCATGGTTTGGCGTCACCGCCATATGAGTAACTGTATTGCGGGGTCACAGCATTACAAAGGTTGAGAACCACTGGTCTAAACGAATGCATGTGTTTTTAAATGTTACAATGGGGGACATTTACTTAGTGTCGGTGTCTGCATTGGCTTTGTTACCGACCTGCTCTGGGAAAGAAGATAGACATTTAATATTGTGGAGCTGTGCAGAGACCATTTTCTATCCCTGGGACCAATATCTGTCCCGAGCACCAGAAATGTGTCCAACAGTCCCTGCTGGACCAGTTTTCTTTTGGTCTACTTTCCGCCAGTTTACAGCGCCCAAAAGGCTGCGACACATATTAATTGTGTCTGAGTTTCCACTCCGCCAAAGCCACGCCCCTTTTCGGAGAAGAGTCGGAGCAGACGGAAAAAGTAATTTTTTCTGGCGCCACCAGCTAATAAATAGGTCTGAGAGCAGAACATGTGGTGAGAGCGCCACAAAACTGGCGGAAACGCCATAGTAAATGTCCCCCAATGTGTTTAGCTACTCTGTAAGCGTTTTTCTTTATTGCTGGAAGTGTAAGCAGCTGTGAAAATGTTTCACAGAGTAGCAAAACGCATTGTAACATTTAAAAATGCATGTGTTTATACGCATTCAGAATGCCATGTGTGAACGCACCCTTCAGATGCAGTTTTTATGCCCAAACCAGGATTGGAGTGAAATTAGGGGCGGAGTTACACTTCTTAATAAGTCCTCACCCATTATGATCCACACCTGCATTTGGCTTCAAAAACTCCATCTGAAAAACTGAAGTGTGGCTGCACCCTCAGGATGGGTTCACACATGGCGTTTTGGCTGCCTCAGGACACATGTTTTTAAATGTTATAATGCGTTTAGCTACTCTGAAAGTGTTTTTTCTTCATTTCTGGAAGTGTAAGCAGCTGTGTTAACTTAAACAGCTGTTTACCCTTACAGCAATGAAGAAAAATGCTTTCAAACCCTAAAAATGCAAGCGTCAGAACGTGCCATCTTGCATGCCTGCAATATGCCATGTGGGAACCCACTGGATACCAAGACCCCTTCTTTTCCCATTACCCCTACTATTAACATTCTATATCCTATATCACTTGCCATACTTTACCATATTTTGAGAATTAGTTTTGTCACATCTTAAATACCAGAGAAAGCCAAGGATAAACTTGGTGTGAGAAGTTATTTTGCTCTTTGCTTAGAATTAACATGTCTACTTATTTCTATGTGACCGTCCTGGGACACCAGTAGAACTGAATACAGCGCTGGATGAGTTTGCACACTGGTTCTTCATTCTCATGGAACACTTGGATGGAGTTTGTTAATGATCTTGACAATGGGGTATCCTTTGCTTCTTATGAATAGGGGGGGGGGGGTCAAACAGATGTTATGTTTTTTAGGCAGCTTTGAGAGTCAAATCCAGTAATGGATACCATACACAATAGAAGTTTCTTAAAGTTCCACTTTGATTTGCGGTATGTAAAATGGAATCCAAAACTGCTTAAAAAAGTATCTGCAAATCCATCCTAAGTCTTGGTGCATTAGTCACCAGCATGCTACACAACTTCTCTATAGACGTAGAACAGTACCCAATTTACATCCTTGAGTCTGAAATTTGCATTGCACACTGACCCATTGTAGTTGGTTACTTGAGGTCTCTTCCAACCTTTTGTTAGGTGCTCGGAGTATAGGTCTCCTTCCCCCTCTAATTCATCACATCCCTAGTGCTATACGGTAGAGGTATAGGGGGGAGGGGGGGGGGAGGAGACCCATACTCCGGGCACCTAACAAAAGGTTAAAAGAGACCTCAAGTAACCAACTATAATGGGTCAGTGTGCAATGCAAATTTCAGACTCTAGGATGTAAATTGGGTACTGTTCTACGTGGATGGAGAAGTTGTGTAGTATGCTGGATCAGATCAGGCGGATTGGTCTTCTGTTCCATGTCTAAGGCCTCTAATTCATCACACCCCTATTGCTATACAGAAGAGGTATAGAGGCCTCAGACATGGAACAGAAGACCGATCTGCCTGGGGGTGACACGGCAGAAGGATGGGGGAGCAGGGAGAGTAGACACTGATCTGCTCAGTTACACAGTTTTCCACGTTGATATGTCTATTCATATATTTTAGCAGCCCTGTAGCTGAGGGTACGGAGTCCTTTGTCTTGGTGCCAGTTAAGGAGACCGTAAAGTCACATTATGTCTTCTGTATTGATGGGCAGCCTGATAGCAGCTTCAGACATGACTGTAGCATGTAGAATGCAGGCGTCTTTAGGATGTGAGCATTCCCTTTGCCTCAATCCAAGGTGAGGAGGGCAGGCGGGCCGCACTGGATGAGACCAACTTCTAGATAAGTATGGATTGCCTCATGACATGAGCATCGTATAGAAAAAGGCAGTGGACTATAGAGATAAGGTGACTAAGCACCCATTTTATTTAGTTCTGGGGTGCTGCTTATCTCTCACTGTATGATACTAGTTTCCCCATATAGAACCGCTACCTGCTGATCACAGATTATGGTAAATGATGGAATTTGCCAAAAAAGTCAGCTTTAGCCCGAAATGTTATCAACATTTAATGAATGTAGTCTCTTCCTTGTCATTTACTGACTAAGAAGAGGATTGCTATACCTTTAATCAAAAATATGAATGAATAAATTGGTATACCTTAATATCCTAACGTTTCTGCACTGTATCCCTTTAAACATAAACAATAGGACAGAAGTTGTGAGGACATGTCTTATGAATAGGAATTTGCAGTGTCTTTGCATTGCTGAGCCTTCCAATGACACATGCTGTCTAATACTGTGACATGCTTTCTCTTGCTTCCAATTAGATTTTTCCCAGCATGCAGAAAGTTTGGTGAATGTTTATTTTCCAGAACTGTGCCCCATATGGATGTAAAACTATAAATCCTGACAAATGTTGCTGTTTGAGAATAGGGTTTCAGTAATTGTTATGCATACACGCAACCAGCAGAGCTTCATGGTAGAACATGGTGGAACACGGGACAATTGCTGGCCATGACAGGGGTAAGTCTAACGGATATAAATAGTATGTAGATCATTGCATATCTAGACGGAAGAAAACGTCAGACCTTAAAGAGCTACTGTCGCCTTCTAAAAACTACACTAGGAGCTGCTTACTAAAGTAAGCAGCTCCTAGTCCTACAGCTTATGCAGCAGTGTTACACCACTAGTGTTACCGGAAACCTATGTTAACGCTAACAAATCTCCAAGAGCAACAGCTTTTGGGGGGCTGGGGGGGAGGGCCCTAGGGCTTTTATGTTCAAAATGAATATTGGATTTTCCGTCATGTCATTGTGTACCTAGCAGAATAAGGTGTAGCAGCTGCTTGTGTTATTCATGGCTTGTTCATCTCCCGCCACACCCCTGACCGTCAGTGCATGCCAGGGTGTTTGCAGGGTAAGGATGTTTTACCAGTAGTTTCCATGTTTTTGCACTTCCTAATCTAAAATCTCAAATGTAGCTTTAATGATGGTAGTCACCACTAGAGGGAGTACTCTTTATAGGTTCCCATATATATATATATCTATATATCACCATAATCTTATTATTAAACTGTGTAGTAGGTCTGGAGCTATGTGTAAAAAACGGTTATGAGATGCACTTACTATATAGGTTACTGGCATAGTCTGCAGCAATAAGCTGTATGTTATGACCTGTTAAACAATGCTTCTGTGGAAACTGATGCTATACCTGTTCCTCAATTGTAGTGTGTGATAAATTGAGGTCACAGCACCACCAAGCACTGTACGTATAGAACAAATTGTGGCTGGAGATGTATGAATACATGGGTTTAGCTATGTAGCGCCAAGAATTTTACCATGAAATGATTGCTTTACTCCTTGTGTTGTGTGCACATTCTGGAGACTGTCATTGCTTAATAAGGTGGAAAAGCCAGAACTAGTACATATTCTATATAAATGTTGTATAATCCAGCAGGCTGGTTCTGGGGACTGGCTGCCTATAGCTTTTCTGATGTTCAAGGGCTAGACTGTAGTTTTCAGTAGAAGCTCCTGGAAATTATCCGTTGAGTAGCCATATCACACATGGATCTTAGAAGTCTGGGGTATGGTTAGCATAATGGCACTTTATGGGGGGGGGGATTGTAGCCCTCTTTCATTAGATATTTTCATTCTCTTGATGAGAAGCCTTCCATAGAATAAGGCCTTGTGCACTGATTCTGGCTATAAATATGCTGGTCTCCACCCTGGGGATGGGCACAGCTGCTGCGGGTGACACAGTTGTCACTGCAGTTCCTCTGAGCCTTATTTCTCCTCTGCCTTGTCTGTAATTATGGCTCCCAGCCCTTTATGCTATTAAGTGATGAATCCTTTTCATGTAATGGCAGCGCAATCCCCTACACCCATCCCTGGCTTTATTTCAGCTCCGTAACACCTATCGAGGGCCTTCTGCTTAGCCTGCCATTACTGTGTATCTTTTACCTTGGTCCTCCATCGGCCCCTGATATGATAGTGTAATATGCATTGCCCCCGCTGGGTGCTGTACATTTGCAGTCATCACTGAGCTGTTTCCTGCAGCCGCTGTGCAATGACACGATTTGCAGAGGACAGATAACAGCTGCATCACACAGTGTTTCCAATCAAACAGGATGTCTGCTAAAACCCCACAGAGACCGCAGCTTCCTCAGTGTATTCCTGATAAATGTGTCAGGCAGACCATGGCGGGGGAGGCACAGCTGCAAACTCTGCCTGTAACATGTAGGGGACTTGCCTTTACCAGATGGGCTGCAAAATACCTGCAATTTCAGGTTCTGCTTAGATGGCAAAGAGGTGCATAAAAGTACCACTGCATGTAGTGTACTGTGCATGTAGGTGGTGGTGGTTGATAAAGTTCAATGTTTTGATTACAGGCAGTCCCCTACTTAAAAACACCCGACTTAGACGACCCCTAGTTACAAACGGACCTCTGGATATTGGTAATCTACTGTACTTTAGCCCCAGGCTACAATGATCAGTTGTAACAGTTATCAAAGGTGTCTGCTATTAAGATTTGTTATTCCCGGTTCTTATGACAGCCCAACATTTTTAAAGTACAATTGTCACAGAGACCAAAAAATTTTTGCCTAAAGCTACAATTATAAAATATACAGTTCCCACTTACTTGCAAATTCAACTTAAGAACAATCCTACAGAACCTATCTTGTACTTAACCCGGCAACTGCCTGTACTTGCTGTGAGGCCCACTTAACACCTGCATTCGGACCTCCCACTGTTAACTTTGGGTCACTTAAATAATGGATGTCTATTAAAATGTGTATTGCTGTAAATTGACTCTTTACGGCTTTTGTTAGTGTCGGTTTGCGTCACTTCCACTAGTGCTCCTGTTTTTTGAGCGAAAACTTGGATGGAAACTGCAGTACTTTGAAATTATTGAAATCAATGGACATATTAAAGGTAATCTACCATCAAAATCAAGAATGATAAACCAGGGACGCTTACTCATAAATCCAGGCACCTTGACTGTGGTAATCTTATATTTGTTACCCATGGCCTCTTTCCTTCTAAAATCAACCTAAAATTATGCTAATGAGCAACAAGTGCTCTGGGGGTGTTTCCAGAACCCCTTCATGCTGTAGTTTCACAGGCTGTTATGCTGTCTCACTCTCCCCCTCCTACAACCTCAGCATTTCCCCTCCTTATGCCTGATGTAAACTCACTGCAGATGAGAGTGAGGGGAGGAGTGCTCCTGCACGGTATAGCAGCCTGTGAAGCTGTTATAGAGCCCAGCTAGGGTACTTCTGCTGCAATGCCTATTTATGGTGCCATGTCAGAGGAAGTTTGCACGTCATTGGGGGACATTTACTATGGTGTTTCCGCCAGTTTTGTGGCGCTTTCACCGCATCTTCTGCTCTCCTACCTATTTATTGGCTGTCGGGGACAGAAAAAATGACTTTTTCCGCCTGCTCCGACTCTTCTCTGAAAAGGGGCGTGGCTTTGGCGGAGTGGAAACTCAGACACAATTAATGTGTCACAGCCATTTTTGGACGCTGTAAACTGGCATAAAGTAGACCAAAAGAAATTTGGTCTAGCAGGGGCACAAAACAGTGCTATTGCCTGTTCTCTGACTGTTGGACACATCTCTGGTGCTCGGGACAGATTTTGGTCCCGGGGACAGAAAATGGTCTCGGCGCCAGAAATGTCTCTGCACAGCTCTACAATATTAAATGTGTGTCTTCTTACCGAGAGCAGGTCGGTAACAAAGCCAATGCAGACACTGACACTTTATGTAAATGTCCCCCATTGTGTCCTGTTATTACAGCATTGGCACTAACACCTGGGATCAGAAAAGCTCAGATCCTGTGTGTTTAACCCCTTAGATACTGCATACATTTTGCCTCCACACCCATACCAAGCCAGGATACAAAACTCCATAATTAATTCCATATAACAAAAACTTGGACATTTTTAAAAAATCATCCATCTCACACATAATATTAATCTCAAAACACTTTGGGGCCCTATTGTATACAAATAAAATATACAGGTCTTTGCACAAAAACTAAGCTCTCACACAGCCACATTGACAAAAAATGTCAAACGTTGTGGCGCTTGAAATGTGGAAATGCATAAAGGGTTTTTTTTTACCCAAAAAAAATTTCATTATGTAAAAGAAGGTCATTATTAAAAATATATATATGCATTAGTTTTGGTATTTCTGTATGTGTATTCACCCATAGAAAAAAGTTGTTGTTTAGGTTCAACGATAAAGGCAGAAGAAAAATCAGCAGTTTTTCAATATACTGCACAGTTAAAGGTTGAAGTTTACCAATAGCATGTATGAAACCCAAAATTTGGCTATTAAAAACAACATATCTTTCAGAGAAAACAAGACTACTATAGTGACTGAAAAATAAAGTTATAGCTTGTAGCTGTGCTGGCACTGTAATAGTTAAAGGGGTTTTCCAGTCATAGCAAGTTGGACCAAGTTGGATCTTGTGTATAGGGTCTAACTTGCTGATTGGTAGGGGTCTCTGATCCATTGTTTCTCTGTTGCGCTGCAGATGACTACTTCATCTCTTTGGCACTGACAGAGATTGCCGAGCGGCAGCACCATAGAGTTGAATAGAGCAGCAGACACGTGTGACCGGCTGCTCTATTCATCTTGAGCTACAACGGGGGTACAATGGATTCCTATCATTGAGACCCCCCACTGATCCTGTATAATGTAGGAATTCCCATCCTCTGCATTCGTATACTGTACATCCAATAGGATTTCATCACCATACGGGCCTGTTTCCACAGGCTGCACATGTTTTTGTGTAGGCAGCCTTAATAGGATACCAGAATTGTGTTTCTAGGTGCCAGGGTTCTAGAGATATGAATGCAGCTGAAGGCAGAAACACCAGAGGTGCAAAAGACACTTTTCAAAAGTGCATGCACTCTCTGAACCTGGAAAATGGCAATGAAACTGCCCATATTTATAACCTTTTGGTTATAATCTGTCACTTGTGCCAAAAATCTTTTCCCCCAACAAACTGGTGGCAAATGTATTAGTCTGACATGCAGGCAGTTTATTGAAGAATATTGGCTAACCATATGCAAATGCACTAAGAGTAGTTACGTTTTGTTTGCATTTAACGCATATGTTTTCAAACAGCTGAAGAGATTTGCCGAATTACATTGTTTACAAAACACATTTGTGAACATTGCGTCAACACGCGTTTTGCCTAATTAAATTGTTGTCAACATTGCATTTATAAATCTCCTATTCATCTGTTTGAAACTTTACAGTTACGCTTTTAGGGCAAGAAGAGATAAAATGACAAGTATATTACAGGAACTTTCTGTCAGTGTTTAGTTGTTTACAGCAAATGGACATAGAATTTCCTCATCCACAGGTGGTATCTGACATATACAGCTGAGTGGCTTTGCTCAGATACAGATCTGCTGGCGCCATGTTCCCAAGGCCAACTGGATGCACAACACAAACCATCAAAGATAACTCCAGAGCTCATAGACTGTGAGCTCTTGTGAGCAGGCCTCTCATTCATTTTGTTTCAAATTATGACTATTTAATTACTCTGTTATGTATTCCAAATCATAACGCACTGCAGAAAATGTAGTTAGGAAAGCATTACCTAACATTATTCCAATGTCCTTGCTGTTCATATGTCATGTAAGTCTGTCAACCAATGTTACAGTGCAATCCTTAGGTAATATTAGTCAAGATGTCCTTATTTTTGATTCTAGGCTTTCGCTGCCCCATATGCTCCAAGTCTGTAGCTTCTGATGAAATGGAGATGCACTTTATAATGTGTCTGAGCAAACCACGGCTGTCCTATAATGGTATGTATCAAGCATTCTTATAAATAAATAGAAATAGCTTGATAAAAAAAGCTAAATTTAGATGAGTTAAAGAGGACCTGTCACCCTGTAAAACGGCAATAGGCGCTGCTTACTAAAGTGCTAAACAAATGCAGCAGTGTTGCAATGCATGAGGCACGGCAGTTACCTCTGGCCTATGGAGAGGGCGGGGCAGTCTGGGAAAGAGGCAGCGCCTCGGACAAGCCCCTCATGAATACGTGTGCAGTGCAGCAGTGTTTGTTAGCGTTATCGGAGGTTTAATAATAATAAATAAAATAATTATTTATATAGCGCACACAGATTATGCAGCGCTGCACAAAGCATGTCAAATTGGTCCCTGTCCCCATGGGGCTCACAATCTAAACAACCTAACAGTATGTTTTTGGAGTGTGGGAGGAAACCGAAGTACCCGGAGGAAACCCACGCAAACACGGAGAGAACATACAAACTCTTTGCAGATGTTGACCCTGGGACTTGAACCCAGGACCCCAGTGCTGCAAGGCAGAAGTGCTATTCACCGGCATTGTAACACTGCTGCATTTGTTTTAGCACTAGGAGCTGCTTACTTTAGTTTTTCAGGGTGACAGGTCCTCTTTAAATGCAACTAGTCTCACAAGTCTTAAACTAAGTAAAAATTGTTATGATATGTAAAGCTTTTCCAGAGATATCATCAATTAAAGAAGCTAACTGCAGAAAGTCAAAAATTGAACTGGAGATTTGGGCACCAATGACCATCGACCACGATGGGGTTAAGATATGCACATGTATCTGTTGCTCCATCAGGGTTTGTATGAGGTGCCCATTCTTATAATCTGTGGGCACCCCAGGATTGGCACCAACAGCACTGATCACAAATTCTCTACTCCTTTGTTAAGGGGGGTAAGTTTTGTCAGTAGAGGTCACGTTAACACCTGTACTGGTGTCATAGATGTTATATACATCTGGAGGATTCCATTGTATATTTGAAACGGGCGTCCGGAACATATTCCACTGTATGTTTATACCGTGGGATATGTCCCCTGGTGCAGCTCCTACCTCTAAAGGCAGGAGGAGGTTTGAACATTGGCAGCAGCAGCTCCTAAAAGAGAAGGTTTGATACCATCGATATATCCAGCCTTCCTGTTCCAGGAGGTCTATGATTACAGATGGCTTATTGCACTTGGGTCAGGCCAGGTTTATAGCAGTGGGTGAACTTCTTCTATGCCCTCTTGTACAAGAGCTGGTTAGATACTAGACTAATTAATGCAGCAGCTGGTATCTGTGTCACTCGTACTAGTTTCTCCAGCGCAAGGGCTGCAAATAGCTCAGCTGACAAATGGCTTTCAGCTACCACCCGCAGACTCCCTGCCTCTCTACTAAAGACTAATGATCCAATAATTTGCCCAGAAAAAAAATCCTGGGCAAAGCTATGGGTGTATGTATACTACCCTGGTTCTGCCCTATAGGGTATGGACCAGGATTGGCTTGGGGGATATTTGTTGTTTTTTGCATTTATAGTTTTTTTATATTTTGAGTATCGGTACTAACATTTGGGTGCAATTATACATGATTTTTTTTTTTTTTTCCAGCTACAAAAACTTGCAGACGCTTACCTTACTAGGTATACACAGGGGCCTTGTTTATCACAATGTGTGAGAGCAAAACTGGTGTAGTTGCTCATTGCAGCCAATTGTGCCTCTGCTTTCCTTTTCTAAACTGCTGCGCTCTAATTGGCTTCCGTGAACACAGTTTTGCTCTCCACTGGTGAAATGTGAGAAGGTAGGCTAGATGTATAACAGTTTGTTTATTCCAACAAACCTATTTTCCAGTCCAAATGGGCTGAGCTCATCCTGTCAGTGCAGCAGTTGTAGGTTTGGGCCGGTAAATCAGCAGAAACATAGGGGAGAGATTGTTGAACACACCAGTTGTACAACCAGCCCTGAGGCTGCATGGAAACTTTAGAAGTGAATGGAGTGAATTTGTGACCCTGATGATGATCCAACCATGAGGGTCTTTTTGCTACTAGAATTTGCTGTTCAAATGAGGCTCCAGCCACATACTGGTCGTGGAGACGTGGCAGCTCTAGACAGAATGGTAAATGCAGCTTCTTGGGTATTATGATTGTAAGGTATAAAAATGCCGATTACTGATATTGATGACCTCTATAGGTTAGGTCATTCTCCATCAGTTCCATCACTTGATGCTGTTGGTCATTAATAATAAGATGGGACCCCCTTAAGTGTAGTTTGGGAGCCCCCCTTTTTTTCTAAATCTCTTTGATGTGAATTATGTTTTTTTTTTTCTCTTTTGCAGATGATGTTTTAACAAGAGACGCCGGTGAGTGTGTCATCTGCCTAGAAGAGCTCTCACAGGGGGATACAATAGCCAGACTCCCCTGTCTGTGCATTTACCACAAGAGGTATTAGACCCACACACCCCTATCACTGTGCTCTTGTCTCCTTTATTTTTGTTTATATTTTGAGCACCTATGACTGTTTTGGCCGCCTTAAGCTTCCTCATTTGGTAAACCTCATTGTGTTGGGTCCGTGACACGTTGCCCTAGTAACTTGGCTTGCGTCCCGGGCTGGTGTGCAATGGATGTTACTGTAGTAACCTGGCTGTTGCATGCAGTCATGTCAAATAAACCTGCCTGGGGGTAATTACTTGCCATTGATAGGGTTTTCCGCTTAAGTCTTAACCCCTTTTCTGCCTAAAGGAAATATTCTGATTCATAAAGTAGCTTCACTGTTTGAATCCAGTTTGCCTGCTGATGCAGGATCCGGCCTTGTAATAGTTTTTATTTTTTAATGGTCTCTTTAAAAAAAAAACAAAAAAAACTTCAAAAATATGCTATTGAGCTGCAAGTTCTCTGCAGCCATTACCAGAGCCTCTCCAGGCTCCAGCAGCACAATCAATAACACGGCCTCTGGAACACATTAGCATATATTTTTTTTAATCGACAATAAACTCTATTTAAATGAATTTAGAGAGACAATCTGTCATAGACAAGGCATGTGCAGTTTGGTCCCGCAGAATGGAACTCGGTGCAGGCAGGTGTACACAGTCCAGATCTCCTGAGTAATATAAACCTAAATGTCCATAGTACAAATAGATATGTAGGATAAGAAGCTAAATATGTATCGACACAATGAAGGTAGGACATCTGGGGAAACATGATGATATGACACATCAAAGCCAGGAGAGGAAACGCATTCCGGAAGTAGTAGTCAACAACTGAACGTGTGACCCGGATCTCCAAATAAGAGACTTAATTCTGTAATTACCCTTAGTAGTGCGCTCAGTGAAGGTCCTGAATCATCCAAGAGTAGGGTGTTGTTGGCCTATAGCAGTGATGGCGAACCTTTTAGAGTGCCCAAACTACAACCAAAATCCACTTATTTACCATGAAGTGCCAACATGGCATTTCAAGCAGTAACTTATAGCTCACCTTTTCTTCAACAACATTCAATTGTATTGTCTCTCCTAAGGCCACCAATGGAGGTGGGCAAATTCAGATCATCATTGTAGCTTCTCTCCAGGAAGAATGGTGGGTCCAGCAGGAGGACCTCCAAAGACAATGCAGTACTGTTACATTTTTGCCGCAGTTCAAAAAGCCAATGAAATGTAGCTTTAAAACGGTGCTGAGAGCAGTATCTTTTAAGTTGCTTGGGACTGCAGGAAGATTTGGTGTATTTGGTCCTGTTTAGTGAAATTGGGACAATGGCCTGAGTGCCCACAGAAAGGGCTCTGAGTGCCACCTGTGCCATAGGTTCACCACCACTGGCCTATAGGCTAAATGTAGAGCAAGTGGAGGAGTATAAAGAAGTTTAGAAGTCCCTAAAGGCGTTGGCAGCTTCCCTAGGATCATGCAGTAGTATCCTTGCATTCCCTGGGTCCCGGACCTAACTAATAACTGCAGGAGCCGGGCCCCCCCTGGCCACACAAGCGTGCAGCGGTCCCCATATTCAAAGTTTTGCTTGGAGAAAAACAAGCGCTGCTTAACCTTGTCAGTCATGAGTTGAATAGGTTCTCTGGATGTTGTGCAAAAGTTGTATAGAAGGGTCACATAAATAGTTCAGCCCGGAGCGTTGCCCGTTCTGCTGCGGTTTCAATAGAAGCTAAGCCCCTTTTGAGGCCATGTGTAGCGTGAGACCTAGTTCCCTTAACAAAGTTCTTGCAGTCATCCCAGCGGTCCAGATCCCAATTTCCCAGACTTATATGGTTGTTGTAAGAATGGTCGGCATCATGGTGGCTCAGTGGTTGGCACTACAGCCTTGTAGTTCTGGGGTCCTGTGTTCAAGTCCCATCCAGATCAACATCTGCAAAGAGTTTTGTATTTTCTCTCTGTGTTTGCGAGGGTTTCCTCTGGGACCTCCTGTTTCCTCCCACACTCCAAAAACATACTGGTTGGTTGATTAGATTGTAAGCCCAATGGGGACAGGGACTGATTTGGCAAGCTCTGTGCAGTGTTGCGTAATCTGTGTGCGCTTTATAAATAAAAGAATTATTATTAAATGTGAGCCAGAAATGATTGAGTTTCCAGGTAGGACGGGGAGGGTGTATCCAAAATATAGTGCATGGTCAGGTTCAGAGTGGGGGAGGTAGGATGCATCTCCAATTAGGGGTAGGGTGGAGAGATCAGCCAAACACATATTAATGCGAGACAGAGTTGTAGGAAGACATTAAAATATTTTTAAAGCATCTTTTTTTTTTTAAGAAAAAGAGACCACAAAAGGACTGATTCCCCACCAGTGTAAAATTGGGTTCCATCAGTGACGCTGCTTTTTAAGGTATAAATCAGATGGTGGAAATTGTCTTCACTCTTTTGGTTTACATTAGTTTAAAATGAATGTCTCTAGAGTTTCCTTGACTTTAAGAAGTGCAGCACCTACTAACCTTTGTGTAAGGCTCATCCCTTCTGTACAGCATGTGCGGAGTCCTTGCATTATACTAAAATATGATGCCTGGACTTCAGTGGTGTTAAAGGAAATCTACCATTTGATTTGATGCATTATGAAGCAAACATACCTTGAGAATGCTGTAGCTACACTGATGCAGAATGATATCTTGTTAAATCCCAGAACCAAGTGGTTTTGTTGGGGGGGGGGGGGAAACTATTATGATAATGAGACAGGAAACCTTGTCCTGCCTAGCATAAGCTGAGAAAACGTCATTACTGTGTTGTCGCTGCACCTTCTCCCTGCTGCTGTGTATCCAGTTCAGGTTGATTAGTCCTGTCTGGACAGTTCAGCATGTTCCATGTAATGTGTTTTTCAGTCTACACTCGGCTTTCTCAAGGTCCTGAATTTTATAATCATTTTTTTAGATAAGTTTCTGCTTCAGTGTAGCTATAGCATTCTCAAGGTATGTTTGGTTCACAATGCATAAAACAAATGGTAGATTTTCTATAACAGTTAATACAGGGCTGACAGATGGGAAGCTCTTGCATCATATTTCTATATAATGCAAGGACTCTCCTTCTGTACAGGGTGTGCAGTCTGTGGGATTGGGGCAACATTTGCCTGTTTCCACTGCCGCCATTGTGTGCAGGAGGCCTGAATTTGGTTAATTTTGTCCCACCAGGCTCTTTACTTATTTGATCATATATATTAGCCATGATATCCTAAATGGATTACATTTATCATGCATTTTAGGCAAATATGTTCATTCCCTGACTGTAAAACAATACTTCTTAAATAGGTATTCCCATCTGACATTTGTGACATATCCACAATAGAAATGTCTGATACCCCTTTAAAAACCTCCTTTCATTAGATGTCAACCCTTCTCTCTTTGTCTCTGTAGCTGTATAGATTCCTGGTTTGAGGTGAACCGGTGTTGTCCAGAGCACCCTTCTGATTGACCTGGAGCCACTCTGACTGACTTTCTCTTAAGGTATGTATTGTTGTGTATCCCACCACCACACCTACTTCCTATCACTTTCATTGAATGTTGCATATTTTCAACTAAGGCTCCTTATCTTGATGCTCCCAAAAGTTAATGAGTGCAGCAAGCACTCCATTTAGGCTTGTATTCTGGAATACTACTTCTGTAACGCCTGTTTGCCCACAAGTGGGTTTGTTCCAACAAAATTGCTCATTGCTCTTACAGGATTAACTAGACCAAACTTAGAATCTCCAGACTGAGCTTGGCATGTCTGTTCAATGATTATAGGTTCGGTAAGCTAAATTCAGAATGCGTTCACTCGTGGGCAATGAGCTTTATCTATTCAAGCATGACTCAAGTTGCATCCGAATTATGTAGTTCAAACCACTTTGATACGTTTAGTGTGTCTCAAGACTTCTTAACTAAGGTTAGCCTTACTTGTTTATGATTAGCAAGTCTACCTTTGGGCAGCCTGACCTGTTCCTCCACACTGCAGTGGTCTATCAACTTAGACCTCGGGCAATTATCGGCCCTTCCCTAATGAAAACTGATGCTCTGTTGTCATATAAATTTGTTGCCTCAACACAGGGACCCTATGGCTGATCCCCAATGGTCTCTGTATCAGTGTCCTTTTCTCTTTGCAGAGCACTGGGTTTCACCCTCTTTAGGATCACAGAGACTGGAATCTGCGTCCTTCCAGGGTTGTCTGAACTGCTTTCCACACACGTCCCCTCCTTCATGCGCACCTTCAGTTATCAAAGACTGAAGATCCGGGGAATAACAAAAGCCAAACTGAAGACTCTTCCTATCATCATTTTTAAATGCTTGTGGGGAGAAGGCGTCAGGAAGGGGAGAAGGCAGAAGAGCTTGGTCTTTCTGCGGGACCCTCCTACCAGGTTGGGCGATGTTGAGAAGTCTTAAGTCAACGCCACTTGTGCCCTTTGTCGGTGGAATTCACAGCTTGGGGGAGGGGGGAGAAGAGCAAAGAAAAAGGTCAATGGAAGAAAATATGAATCCCCTCTTTCACCCCCAGTGACCTCACCAGGGATAAATCGTAACCTGCAGATGCCATGACATGGACATTTGTACTTTTAATTCCTGGCACTTTGCACTGAACGTTTTAGAGTTATAAACCAGTTAGTAACCATCCTGCGCTAGGACCGAAGTAGAGATGAGGGCGAAGGGCGTTGGCGCATTGGTTGGCTTTCCTGGCGTCTTATTTAAACCAGGTTTTTTGTTTTTTTTTTCCCAGTGCTTCCCAGACTTAAGCCTTGTAGATGGTGAGCACTGACTGAACTGGGCTGCCTTGCCGTAATGTCACCTCCAGCGGATTTGAGGATTTTGCACATGTCATAGAGACAATATAAGGGTCCATTGTGACTATGCTGAAAGTAGGCGTAGGGCTTAGGTAATACAGGGTGGTGTATTGTTAACCCCCACAAGTTCATTTTCTTTTGCTATATTTCTTTTTCTAAAATCTCCTCTTCTCCCGTAATAATATTATTATAGATACTATGAATTAATTTATGCTGGATAAGGCCAAGAGCCACATTTTTCGAGTTGTCAGCGATTGCCGGTACTGGAGTCTCCTTGTAATTGTACCCTCTAGGTGGACAGTCATGGCGTTTTTATTGGTATTCACTTTCTGTGTATGTGTTGGCAGTATGTTTGGTTCACTCTGCAGGTGCTGGATTATAGGGGTTTCGTTTCTGAATAAAAATGTGACACCCCCTCCCCAACTATTAACACTTTGTTTACTTCCCTGTTGCTTCTCACCATTTTCGTGTAGGTGAGTACACACCCCAATAGCCCTCGGAATATTGGCCGAATTGTCTCCATCTCCAAAATCTATATATCCCGCCCATAATTGCTTTGCAGCATCATTCTAATATCTTTTGCCCTCAAACTTAGCCATATCATATATCCCTTGTTACTGAAGAAATGCTTGGTCTGCGATCGGACCTTGAAGTTGTATTTATTTGAGGATCCCATGGTTTTTGTTTTTTTTTAACGTGTAAAGATGATCTATATTTTCTACCCTTGCCAACCTGGCCACTGTAATGTCCTGTAGTTGTTGTACGGCCGCCTAGTGGACAGTGCAGGTAGTGCAGGCTCTTTCCTCTTTGATGTCTCATATGGTGTCTGTATACACCCCGGACAGTGGTGTAGGGGAGGGTGAGGGGGGGCTGTGTCCCATTTTATGGAAAAAACTGGTGCCAATTGATAAATTACTTATTTTTTTAATCCCATTATAGCAAGTTTGTATTTGTGTAATACAATATCTACCAGGAGAGTGGAAAAACATCTTGTTTTTAATATTCCCTCCCTACTAAAGGGATGAAAAGCTCCATAATCCTCTCATCATCCATAGACTAACATGAACTATAGATATTGCCAATTCAGACCTCCCTTGATTCAGTTTGCATGTCCTCCAGTTCTAAACTATGACTAAAATATTAAATATCCTAAGCCTTTTGCACTGGAAGTGTTACAGATGAAGAGCGGGTGGGAGGGAGGTTTTGCACTGTGTATTTTCTGTTTTTTTTGTTTTGTCCCCCCCCCTCTCTTTTTTATAGTGTGCCCTGATACAGAGGGTGAGTTATTGTAAGAATGGTATTCATTGTAGCCAAATATTATTTGCCCTATTAAAACTTTCATTCACATTTTTTATTTTATAAATTAGGGGGGAGGTGAGCTGCGGTCTGTGTTGTATATCTGTTGTTCTATAATAAAGGAATGGGTCTTTACAGAGTCCTGACTGATGTAATGAACAATGTGGAGGCTTGTTTGTCATATCTTTTGTGTGTTTACTTTACTTTGATAACTTTTTTTTTTTTTTTTTGGGTAATGAATAATGAAATGGAGACAAAAATCTAAAGTCAACTGAACTGGGGCATCCTATTTCATACATGGACATTACATTGTTACACAGTACTCTGTCCACATGCATAATTTTAGAAGAATTCTCTCAGCCGCTTGTAGGACAGTAGTGTCCTTCTGCTGCAGAGCTTGCACTCCAATCTTTATAATACAATGATCTGTAAGGGTACATACTGGAGACCATATTTATAGTCTATAGTTATAGTTAATGGACTTTACAGCTCCTAGACCCTTTGTTCTCATAAAAATGCGAATCTCATCTTTTAAATTGCATTGGTATGACTGTGGTTCTATACAGAGCCATACCTGCAGCTCACATTCCCGACTATTACCCAAGATATGGGTGTCTATTCTCCGCTCAATTGCATAAGACTTTGAAATGGATTCTTGGTCTGTAAGCTGATCCCTTCAACCTCTGCAGCCAATTGTCGATTCAATCCAAGCTCAATAACCATATCCAACTAAATTTTGGACTCCTGACACCTAGTTATGGCATATGACTTGTGCATAGTGCAGTAATACTCTGTTGTATGTACTGCCAACTAATGACCTGCACTGCCCTTGCCATTTCCAATAAATCTGCTTGCTGTCATTCTTGTTCAGATCCACAGCTGAAATCCTGTCTTATGGGTTGTAGAAATATAGTCATTCTAGATTTTTTTTTTTTTTTTTTACAATAACCCCTTCAGGACCTATTTATATGCATCAGGACCACCGCATCTTTTACAGTTTTGCAACACCACATTTTGAGAACTGTAACTTTATTTTTCTGTTAGCCTAGCAGTTTGGGGAAGAGGGAGTTGGTTTTTGTTTTCTGTTTTTTTTGGTACAATTTTTGGTGAAAATATAACTTAAATATAACTTTATTAACTCCTTCAGCACAATAATACGAAAAATTTAATTCCTACCACTCTTCTTTAAAGTTTCCTTATTTATGAAAGGGCATCAATAATGTGATATCTTTTTGCTATGCGTCGGTAAGATTCCAACAATTCCAAATATGTAGTCTTTTTGTTATAGAATTTTTGCATGATGAAAACACTTTATTTTACTATTTAACAAATACACCTTAGGACCTCCACGGATGCAAATAAAACATTGTTTGGAGAAGAGTCAAAAAACGAAAAACAATCTTATTTTTGGTGTGTTTTTTTTAGAGCAAAATATTGTGACCGTTTATAAAAAAAAATCGGGTTTATGTATTCCTGGGTTTGAATTGTCACTATAACTATATCCCACATCTGTAACCCCTGCACTGTATATATCCACTAAATACTCTGTCAGAGGGCAGAGTATATACAGTACAGCTGTCATTGGAATGATTGTCCATAATAAATCAATCATTAATGTATACCTCATTGATTCAGCAGCAACTTTTCTAGTGACTGATTTTGGAAAGGATCAGATAAAGTACAGAGAACCAGGTAAGTGTTCTAGGATTACATACACCAGGAATGAGAAGGTTTCTTCTTTTCTGAGATTTATCAGAAAACTGTTCCAGTTGCCCATGGCAACAAATCAGAGCTTGGCTTTCATTTTCCAACAGCTGTTTATAAAATTAAAGCTGAGCTGTGATTGGTTTCCTCATGCAAGTCTAACAGTTTTACCTCAGACACTTTTGATCATTTGTAATAAGTAGAAGGGAACAATCACATGGAATTGGAGCCACTGTGTACATTCAGTACATTTTGCTTTGAACAGCAATTTATTTAAAGTTTTAAATCTAGAAATCTTTCTGCTGCTGATATTATGGGATGTATCCCAGTATATAACACTACAGCAAGCCTTTAATGACTGATACCTGGGAGCAATATACAAAATCAGGAACTGTATGGTGTATTTTCATACAGGATGGTGTGAATGGGCCCTTGATGGGTTTAAGTGCAGAAGACAACTACATATTGGGGCCTTGAGGATTTTGAAGGAACAAAAACATTAGGCTGTATGCACACAATGCATATTATGTTTAGACATTTTTCTGGTGTTATAAATTTGCAGCATGGTGAATGGGATTTCCACTGCTGTGCTACGGCAAAAGCACAGAAGGGGAAAATAGATCTGGTTTCTGTAAGTTGCAAAATGGCTATAAAATTTCTAATGTGCAAGTTCTGCATAATGTGCAAACAGCGATGGTGATCCTCATCCGGTGACCCTCCAGTCGATACAAAGCAATGGCCCCCAGTGTACTCTTATAGCTGGGTGCTAATGGATCAGCATGAAGATCAAAAATACTTTGGTGTTGGATTATAAGTATGAGTGTTATAAGTTACAAGTAAACCACTCCAGGCCCAGGATTTTAGGGTCTGTATTTACTGCCGACTCTTTTCCCGATTCATCATTTTATTACAATGCATGTGCAGTTAGTCCATAAACTAGAGGATGCCTCCAGCAGTCTCAGGTTCAGTGCGGTTCTCTTTGTAATTCACGTTGCAGCAAAGTCTGTGGACACAATATCCCAGTGACTTATTCCAAGTTCATGTTTGATGGGATAAATTATCAGTTGAAAAAAAAAATATACAGAGGTATCTGTAGGAAGTCTTCAGGCCTGGTCCGATGCTGCGTTACCTCCAGTGCCCCTCCATTCACCAAAACTGAAGAAAGTGCTTGCTCCATAGGCAATCATCACCAAGCAGGCAAAGAACTGCACAAAAGCAGAAACGAGACATGAATGTATGGATGGTCCATAAAATTTCTACATATAATATGTTGGCTACTTCATGTGGAATTACCATTGACGTAATGTCATATGATTGAGTTATCCATGTAATATCTGACAGTGTTTCATGTTTTAACCATTTGGCTACATTCAATGGATGTATATAATATTTGGCAGCCTGCAACTAGTATCCATATACAAGTTTAACCCCTTCCTGCCAAGGCCCTTTTTCATTTTTGGTTTTTAATTTTTACTCCCCACCTTCAAAAATCTACAACTTTTTTTTCCATGTAAAGAGCTGTTTGGGGGCTGTGTTCTGCTTAACAAATTGCACTTCATAGTGACAATATTTTAATATTCCATGCCGTGTACAGGGAAGCAGGAAAATTCCAAATGCAGTGAAAATGGTGAAAAAACGCATTTGCACCATTTTCTTGTGGACTTGGATTTTACAAATTACATGTCTACTTTATTCTTTGGGTCAGTACTATCACGGGGATGCCAAATTTGTATAGGTTTTATGTTTTCATAAAATTTACAAACATTAAAACCTCCTGTACCCAAAAAAAAAAAAATCTTCATTTTGTCGTCTTCTGCCACTAATAACTTTTTTCATAATTTGGTGTATGGAGTCGTGGGTGGTATTTTTTATTTATTTATTTTTTATATTTTTGACTTTTTCAAGCACTGTAGAGCCTTTTGATCACTTTTTATAAAATTAAAAAAAAAAAATTTTGAAGCACAAAAGTGGTATTTTCAACTCTGGGCACTATTTTCCATTACTATTTTTCAGACCACCTAGGGTACTTTGTCTCTCCTTACTCCTCCCTGTTTTTTGTTCTTTTTCTCCTCTCCTCCCTTTTGTCCTTTCCTTTTTGTTTAGCATTTAACATGTGTTGCATTGATCTTGTATTTGGTTACGACTATGGACCGTGTTCGGTCCGAAACGCATTAATTTTTATTTTTTTTATACTGTGCACACTTCCTTGTTTTTAACTCTATTATGGAATAAAGCTCTGTTTTTAAATTGATTTGCTGGAGAACCTTTTCCTTCTTACCTCTTGATGCTACCGGTGGGTGTTTGCAGCAATATGCATCAAACACCCACCTTGTATGGAGAGGGCTCAGCCCTCTCCATACACTGGCAGCGGCAATACTACGTTGCATGTCAGTAAGGGGTTTATGTTCTACTGGTTGTGCCCAGACTTTTCACAAAGTGTGGTGTGACCATATGCCAGGTTCAAGATCTATATTGCATAACAGTATAGCTCAATGTTGTAAATTTAGAGCATTTTGGTGTAAAATTATTTATTAATAAGCATTTTTTCTAGTGATTGCACATACATTTTAGACTACAATTAATACTAAGAGCCCTACTCCTGAAAGGGGAGTAGAAACGGGTCTCTATTATTCTTTCTCCGTTTCACTACGGTTTCTTGTTTGTGATTTGATAATACCAAGCAAATCCTTAGTATAGCAATGTATTATATATGTGATCATGGTACTGCACCACTTGATCCCCTGCTGGAACAAAGGCATATGCAAATAGCAGTACAAAAAAACAGAACCATAAAAATGTTTAAAATGTAAAATAAATTCAACACCCCTTCTCCTGTGACATACTGTACATACTTTATGGGAGGAAAATGCTACCTAGTGGTGACTGCATGTCTACAGGACATTGCTGTAGTAAGTTGGGGTGTATGGCCATATGACGTGGGAGTCATACAGTAGGATTTATTTAGGAAGATGGCATGTGTTGGATTGGACACAATCAAGGAGTATGCAGGACATGTATCTTTATTTTGATCTTTTTTTTTTCTATTCTTGCAGGATTTTTGAGTTTTTAGCCACATTTTTGCAACTATGCCAGGGGCTTAAGATGTTAGCCGGTGGTTTGTGTCTGTTGCAGTGTTCCTAAAATGTATCATTCCAAGACACGTTTTAGGTGAAAATTGGAGACTTTTAGGTGCCAAATAAAGTACAACTGACCCCATGCTTAGTTTTGTACATGCACCTAAAAATCACAACAAAAAAAAAACCTGCATGTTAGAGAGACAGGGAAAAAAAACGTTCACAACGGCAAATTTAGAGAGTTACATAGCACTGCTAAAGTATGCTGACTTTAGGTAGTTGCAAAGGAAAACAAATGATACATGTGCCCCTAGGATTATTATTCAAGTGGACATCATATAACGTAATATACTATATTATGTGTCATTATCTTACCGAGGCTGCCGCTGCTTTGTTGTATGCACTAAAACCAAATCTTCTCACTGACGCTGCACAACTGATAAATGCAGTTATATAGAGGACAGTGGCCACTACATGGTAGACAAATATCTGGCAAGAAGAAATAACAAGTCAGATCCCTGCAGTGATGAATAGATACGCAGATGCCTTAGGTTCTGTATTTATGAAACTCTCTAAATGAAAAAGAAGTGCAGCTTTCATTTTCTACTCTTGAAAAATGAATGCAGTGCTGTGATTGATTACTGCAGGCAAAGTTTCATAAATAGGCCTCAATCTTTCTTTAATAACCCTCTCTACTCTCTGTGATGATTTTTAAAAATCAGATGGGTTTTTTCCATGAAAAATAAATATGAATTGCAACAGTATCCAGACATAACAAAATAAAATATAAATTTTATATATATATATTGTGTGTGTGTGTGTGTGTCCCCTTCCCACTCTGCCACCACATCTTCATACATAAACAGAAGCCAGCCCTTATAGTCTTACTAACCACAGCCACCACCTGCCCTGTGGCCAGAAGATGCTCATTCACCCAATGCCCTGCTACAGTTCTGATAATTTGGTCCACTGGCAATCAACCACCATACAGATGCTGGCTCTTTTGTAATATATTTGCATGTATAATTCTTTTCCTTTGTTTTTATTCCAAAAAAAAAAAAAAGAGTTAAATGCATTGACTTCCTGCTGAGCCTGTGCTTATACACAGGAGTCAATTAGAAGAAATGAAGCTGCAGATGCTGCAGCAAGACCTTTGCATTGGGTGATTTTCTTACTGCCTTGGGCTGCATTCCCATGTTCAGCTTTTATGATGCAGTTTTTGATGTCTAAACCAGGACAGGATTGAAAAAAAAAAAAAAGAGTTGGGTAGCAACTCTCCATTATAAGTTCATACCCAATATGATCCACACGTGCTTTTGGCTTCAAAAACCACATCTGAAAGGCTGAATACACCCTCATACCCCTGAAGACAATGCAGCTGAGCTGGGGTACGAAAAGAAGGTAAATTTGACATTAAGAACAGGTAAGTGACATATATGAAGCATATGAGAGACTACAAGGATTGCGTACTTACAGTTAAAGGCCAGGGAATAACAGAGAGCCTCCTCTGGAGCTGCAGTAAAATAATGACGAACAGTATGATGGTGAGTATCCAACAAAGGATCGCAACAAACATGACCCAGCCATACGCAGGCACAGCATAGTAGTAAGTGTCAGCAATCAGGGCCCAAACCAAGAGACCCAGGACCTGCAATAGTTAAAGTGACAGCAGCAGTCAGTAACATTATGCCCCTGCTAAGGCATGGACAGTATTGTGTATATATAAATAGTAGATAGGATTGAAAGAAGACATCAATCCAGCAAGTTCCAACAATGCAAACTGAACTAAATGCAGGTTGCCTGTGTAGTATGCAGGGTGCGCCAGATTCTGGATTTTTGATGCCCATTCTTCATGAATCTGGCTACCTACTTTTTTTCTTTTTTTTTTGTTGCACCTTTACCATGTGGTGTGCGACCTAATTCTGTCAAACTTTGCATGTTAAATGTGGCTCAGGGTTCGACTGAGCATTAGACACCTCCTAATTTGTGTCGCACAGTACAGTTGCCTCACAAAAGGGTCGCGTGTGTACAGACGTGGTGCAGACACTTCCTGCACACCGTCCTTAATAATTATTAAGTCCTTAGTAAATGTGCCCCATAGTTCCTACAATATTGATCAGGGAAGACTAGAATATCTATAAGGCTGATCCCATTTAGTCCATAGTAGGGATAGATTGCTTCACAACCCCAATATTTCAGTCATAATAACTCCCTGGATCATCATCCACTATTTAATTCCCATAACATTTGATATTTTTTTTCTCTCCAGAAAGGCATCCAGGCCTCTCTTGAACATGTACATAGAGTCCGCCATAACAACCTCCTGTGGCAGAGAGTTCCACAGTCTCACTGCTCTTACAGTAAAGAACCTTTGTCTATGTTGGTAGAATTGCCTCTCCTCTAGGCGTAGAGGATGCCCCCCGGCCTGGTCACCGCTGTGGTTTTACCAAGTAATTCACTGTAATTCAAGATAAAGAACTGATTTTATGTATATAGGACATGCTCAGTATAAACTAGGTAAAGTGTGCAACATTATACACTAGTGACTAAGTCATTGTACTTAGATGGAAAGAATCGGTAGTACAGGCCTTCCCCTACTGAAGGACACCCGACTTAAACGACCCCTAAATACGGACCCCTCTGCCCACTGTGACCTCCGGTGAAGCTCTCTGAATGCTTTACTATAGTCCCAGACTGCAATGATCAGCTGTAAAGTGTCTGTAATGAAGCTTTATGGATGATCCTTGGTCCCTTTACAGCACAAAATTGTGAAACTCAAATTGTCACTGCGGCAAAAAAAAAAATAGTTTGGAACTACAATTATAAAATATACAGTTTCGACTTGCATATAAATTCAACTTAAGAACAAACCTATGGAACCTATCTTGCACGTAACCCGGGGACTGCCTGTAGTTATTTAGGAACAGCTGACATCAGTTCCAGTTATGGATGTAGATGAACGGACGATCACTGTCTGCAAGCTCTCGTTCATCCCTTTAAACTACCATTTATTATTCTGACATTATATCACAGGCCTAGAAGTTAACCCCTGATGCTTAATAAGGCATCAACATATATAACACACGGTGGTTACAATGCTTCTTTATACTATGATAAGAGAAATTGATTTTTAAAGATTCTAGCAAGGTTGGTTAAGATCCATGAAGCATGTTACAGCATGACTATACCTTATGTCATTCTTATTGCATAAATCAATGGTGCACGTGATGGTAGTAAACCTTATAATATGCTTTATTTCCTCCCTTTCTTCCTGCAGGTAGCATTTGTGTGCATTTACTATGTGTTGTACGTGTGTTCTGGTGCCAGAATCTTTTTTTCTTTCTGCGTTGTGTGCGCCAGCTGTATTATATGTCCGCGCCACAAAAACCAAAATTTTCTGACACAACACTTTTTTACTTACTCAATTAGGGTGCATCTTTTGACTCCCCACACTTTTTTGAAGCACACATTTTGCCACATAATAAGTATAATAAAAAAACAAGTCTACAAACTTCTAAACCCCTTCATGAATGTGGTTTGTCATTTCTGATGCTCGTTTGTTCACCTTACAGTGCACCAGATTCAGTAAGGGCTTGAGTCAAAATATAAAATCACAGTGCAAAACACTGCTAAAATCGGGAACCAACCCCCCCCCCCCCCCCTCATTGTGTCTTTACTTATGACCTCTCTGTCAGCAGTTAGATAAGTAGAAGTTATTTACGTTTGTAGATATGGTACCTCCTTATAGAGAGTCACTGGGTAGACCTATTTCCTGACAGTTATCAGTATATCAGTAGAATATTCTTAAAGGGAACCTGTCACCAGGAGACCCATTTTTAGCACTCCCCAGTCCCCACAGAGCATAGTACATACACTGCCAAAGTGTTTTTGTATTAAAAATTGGTTTTACAGAAAAAAAAAGATATGTTATATTGTACCTTTCATTAGCATGTGCTGTGTGACTAGGCAGTTGCCTTTTGGGAGGAGCCGTAAAGGAGCAGTTTCCCCCCCACCCTTGGGGAACAGCTTCTCCATGTGACCTTTTCAAATATATGAAAACACCCATCACTGGGCTTAGCGACGCCCCCTGTTCCTCTACAGCCAATCCTGAGTGTTGGGAGTTATTCATATATTTGAAAAGGTCACATGTTTCCCAAAGGTGGGGAGGAACTGCTCTTTTCCAGCCCCTCCCAAAAGGCACATGCTAATGAAAGGTACAATATAACATATCTTTTTTTCTGTAAAACCAATTTTTAATACAAAAACACTTTGGCAGCGTATGTACTATGCTCTGTGGGGACTGGGGGAGTGCTAAAAATGGGTCTCCTGGTGACAGGTTCCCTTAAAGGTTTGTAAGGAGTTAATCTTTAGCCGCCTCCTCCCCTTACCTATCTTCTGTATATGGACTTTCAGAAAGTTATTATAAAGGTATTATAAAGCTACTGTTAACCAGCATTATTCACTTATAAATAAATAAACAATGTTGCAAGGTTTAGTTATGCTTTTTTTTAGTAGCCATTGAGGGCACAGGGTAATAGTATAGGATACCCCTGGCTGACTCACTTATGTAAATGTTGCAAGGACTGGTTTTGCACTAGTATGTCTAATGCGAAGGATGGGGTGTGGAACTACTGTGAGCGTTGTGTAATAATACACCCACTTATAAATAAATAAACAATGTTGCAAGGTTTAGTTATGCTTTTTTTTAGTAGCCATTGAGGGCACAGAGTAATAGTATAGGATACCCCTGGCTGACTCACTTATGTTAATGTTGCAAGGACTGGTTTTGCACTAGTATGTCTAATGTGAAGGATGGGGTGTGGAACTACTGTGAGCGTTGTGTAATAATACACCCAATGTAATCAGTTTTGGCAACAAATCCACAACTTGTGGAATTTTAACTCCTTGTAAACAACATACATAAGGGCCCAATTTCAACCCTTCACATGTAGCCCTAGTCATACATACTGTATATAGTCACAGAAGAGTGCAATTCAGGATCTTTTATCTATGTAATATTGTTGTCTCTCTCCTTACATTACCTCTCCATAAGGGTGGATTTACATTGGCGTTTTTTTGCACTGATGCCTTACTGAACCATTCTTTTCAGTTGGCTTTTTCACACTTCAGTTTTTTTCCCCTCTGATTCAATGTTATCAGTGAAGACAAAAAGGACAAGTTCTATCTATAATATATATATAATTTTTTTTTTTTTTTTGCCACTGACCAGTGGAAAGAAAACTTAAGTGTGAAAAAGCCCATTGGAAAGAATAGTTCAGTAAGACATTAGTGACAAATCACTGAATTCATGAAGAGAAAACCAGTATGTATGTGTCCATAAGCCGCAATGGCTTCAGTGAAAAATCTCTGATGTGATTCACCAATGTGAATCCGCCATAAGGTGTTCTGCACAGGGACATACTCGGTCTATGGAATATTTCACTATGATGCAAAGACTCCCATCAGTGAGCTGAGCACAGCTTCACAGACCAAAATCATCCCCAATAACAGCGCAATTTCTGACACAATCTGTGCTGTTTTGTAAGTACTTTTTGGGGATAGGATTCCTTTTATTACATAGCCCACTTAATAAATGACCAGAGGATCATGTGCTCATTGCTTTATCTTATCTACATAATTCGTTATGGTTCTTCCAACTGCAGAAATGACTAAAGATCCTGACGTCAGTGGTCATGTGGGGAAATCATGAGATCTTCTACATTGTCACCACGTGGTGTCCTCCGACATTCATCCATGAAATTACTTGCAGAAACAGACCACACTATTATGTATAATGATACTATTACCACATACCACATCAAAGACATAACTCATTATTAAGTCCTAAAACTGTACTAAACTCCTCTATAAGAAAGGGTCTTTATTATGTACCCAACGTTTCTGCATACCCTGCAGCCAACAGCTATTCCTCTAGAGCAGTGGTGGCACTCGGAGCCCTTTCTGTGGGCACCGAGGCCTTCACCCCAACACAGAGTTTGCCAGCTAGGACTCAAGGCTTTCTCCTGTGATCCAATACAGCCCAGGATGCACCATGCTCACCACTATTTTAAAGCAACATCCTTGACTGCCAGGACTACAGGAGGAGCAGGAAGGGTTGAATAGAGATGGATTGTCAATGGAGCTCCTGCTCTGGGTCCCCTGATTCTCTCTCTTCAGGGGACCCTGGAGGGAAGCACTCTGTCTCCAAAAGGTTCGCCATCACTGCTCTAGAGCAATATTGCCATGGCTGAGGGTGCCTGTGTTTTCAGTGGGGAAAGGGAGAATGTAACACACCTGATACTTTCTTTCCACAGGCTGTCATGGGTGAGTCGCCCTCATACACAGGAGCTAGTAGGCTGTTCATGCAGAAACTGGTGGGCTTGCCTGACTGCTCTCCGGCATATGGGCACCTTTAGAGCTGGCTGACAGCAGGTTACTAAAAGCAGAGCCGTCTATAGGCAAAGTCTTGTCTGACCCTTGGACGTCAGAGTCAATATTAACCAAACTCCTGACCGACAGAACTTCTAATCTAGTAATTTATATGCTGAAAAAATGTTACACACATCAATCATTGTACAACAAAAACCTCAGCAACATTGATAAAATGTATCACAAAGGAAATTTATGTAAAGCTCTCTGTCTCCTTCATTGTGTAGTATTTTTTAATATAACATCTCTCGAGATTATATTTGACCCACAACAATTCTTGTACTACAACATTTTCTGTGACTAAGATCCACTCTCTTTTCAAGATCTCTGTTTGCTGACGGTGACTGGGATCCTCATTCATGTCCAGTGACGGAAGCTTTGTACATAACCATTACATATGTTTCATAGCTGAGGGTTTGTTACTATTGAATCCAGTCTTGCCTATGTTTTTGGAACAACCTTGACAGCAGACTGATACATTGTAGCAGACTACCAGCAGTGTAGAAAGATGTGTGTTAAGGTTGTTGTCCAGGCTTTTGGACACAGGTTGTAAACAAGAATGATTTTGTACAGCAAATAGAGATCACAAAAATGACTGTTTTTAGCAACTGTCTATAATGCTTTCCCCATACATACACTATATATCTCTCCCTCAGCTCTGTGCCCTGGCTACAGGTATCCAGGTAGATGAGGCTTGCGCTTTTCTCCCAAAGGTCCACGGGGGAGGGGGAAGATAAAAGGAACAAAGACTGTGATTTAGCTGTTTGCACTTATAGAATTTCCATAGTTCGGACCGTTACCCAGTTCTTGTCAAACACGAGTCGTTGATTTTTTTGTAAATTTTAGCCAGTAGCACCTGGTACGACATGGCCCCTAACAGTGAATAGTCCATGTGTCATACACCCACTGACCTTTATAATCATTGACCATTGCCCAGAACTGGAACTTGCCACCTTTCTACTGGCAGGAATTTGCTACTTACAATCTCCACCATCATGAGGATTCCTGGGATGGACCTTAAGAAGATCATGTCTGGTTTTGGGAGGAATCTTCCTACCCCACCGGAGGCCTCTGGGGTGCTGGTCTGGGTGCTGACTTTGGCAGGGAATTCGGCCATGGTGCTGGTGTAGTATTCCTGGTGTACAAGAGCTGACTGTCACATATGATTGCACCGCACTAGGTGTGTTCCTGCGGTGAGCAGGATGGGGCAGGTCTGTGGAAGGGCGATTAAACACAATGGGATTCGCCTCCTGTTCTCTCTCACTGCCAAGGAAAGGGTTTCCTACCTACGCCCCAGACACCAAGATGCAGGGGGGCGGGCACAGGCAGGTTAAACAGTAATAGGATCCTCATACTGAACACAGGGGCAAAGTCTGGGACAATAGTCTCACCTGTGCTCAGTGCACTGCGAAAGCACTATGTGATGCTTAACCTATTGCCTGCCAGCCTACTGCAGCTGAGAAGAATAGTATCACACATGATACAATGCCTCAGCAGACAGTGTCACACCTGATGGGATTAGATACACCAGCTCACACATGACATCACATGATCGGCTTAGGTACACTATTCTTGGGAAGTTTCCACAATTATAGTTACAGGGTGATACACCTTGTCACTGCTGTGTACATTGTTATGGGTGATGGGTGCTGGCGGTACATTGAATGATTGTGGTTTTCTTAACATATTACAGCTTCTCTGCAGCGTTGTTGTGTTACACACTTCTAGGACAGGTTCACATCCACACCCCAGTGATTCATCCAGCATCACTTTTATTGTTTTTATTGTATTTACTCATCAATTATAGAAGATTTTGTTTATAAATCATATTCTAAACAAAACAGCAGATGCCTCAGCACTTCCAGAGGGTAATAGTGGTGCCACGCGTGGCGTTTTTAGTCTGTTTTTAAGCATGTTTTTGAAAACGCATCAGTTTTTGACAGTTTTTGTCCCTTTTTTCCTAATTATGTTAATAGATAAACAGGTTGTAAGCAGCCAAGCGCATGGTAAACGGTAAAACTGGATGAGTTTTTAAAAACGTATGTGTTTTTAACCGGACTGAAAATGCATGCTTAAAAACCGACCCAAAACACCATGGGGGACATTTACTATGGCGTTTCCGCCAGTTTTGTGGCGCTCTCACCACATGTTCTGCTCTCAGACCTATTTATTAGTTGGCGGCGCCAGAAAAAATGCCTTTTTCCTCCTGCTCCGACTCTTCTCCGAAAAGGGGCGTGGCTTTGGCGGAGTGGAAACTCAGACACAATTAATATGTGTCGCAGCCCTTTTTGGGCGCTGAAAACTGGCGGAAAGTAGACCAAAAGAAAACTGGTCTAGCAGGGACTGTTGGACACATTTCTGGTGCTCGGGACAGATTTTGGTCCCAGGGACAGAAAATGGTCTCGGCGCCAGAAATGTATCTGCACAGCTCCACAATATTAAATGTGTATCTTCTTTCCGAGAGCAGGTCGGTAACAAAGCCAATGCAGACACCGACACTTTATGTAAATGTCCCCCCATGTGTTTTAGGCCGTTTTTGGGGGGTTTTTAGTTAGTGCGTTTTCAGATCGTAAAAAACGCATGCGTTTTTGACAGGTTTGACCAATTATCTTAATTCAAACTGGTCAAAAACGTATGCGTTTTTTAACGCATGCGTTTTTAACGATGTGAATACGCACTAACTAAAAACGTCCCCAAAACGGCCTAAAAACGCCACGTGTGTCTTCACCCTTAGGCCGGCGCCACAAGTAGCGCTTTGTCTGCGCTTGCAGACTAAATTAACACAAAACACCGGCGGCTCGTTTCTATGGAAATGCCTGCAATTGGGCCGAGGCCCGCCCCGGTGAGCACGACTTTGTCTGCGTTTGCAAGTGCAGACAAAGCGCTACGTGTGGCGACGGCCTTAGATGGTGAAGACACACGTTGCGTTTTTAATCCGTTTTTGGTCTGTTTTTACTAAGTGCATTTTCAGATTGTAAAAACCGCATTCGTTTTTGTCCGTTTTTAATTGCGCAAATTTGGAAAACCGGACAGAAACACATGCGTTTTTTACGATCTGAAAACGCACTTAGTAAAAACGGCCCAAAAAATGGCTAAAGACGCCACGTGTGTCTTCACCCTTAGGCCGGTGCCACACGCACCGCTTTGTCTGCGTTTGAAAACGCAAACGCAGACAAAGCTGCGCCTACCGGGCCGGCCACGGCCTGATCGCATCGGCGTTTCTATGGAAACGCCTGCGATAGGGAACGAGCCACCGGTGTTTTGCGTTAATTTAATGCATCGGCCCGCGGTGCGGACCGGTAGGCGCGGCTTTGTCTGCGTTTGCATTTGTCTGCGTTTGCGTGTGGCATCGGCCTTAGGGTGATGTCAGATGTGCCGCTTTGTCCGTGTTTACAAACGCAGACAAAGTGGCACGTCTGACATCACCCTAAGGGCGCGTTCACACGTTGCGTTTTGGTTGCATTTTCATTGCATGTGAAACGTATTACAACAGCTGATTTACCTAATTACATTACCGTTTACGTTTGTTAACACAATGTCAACGCATGCGTTAAGGTGCTGTTAACATGTGCGTTAACATCGCATTTACGATGCGTTTTGTAAACCATAATGTTAACAGTGATGTAAT